>JABWIB010001229.1:3980-18772 GCA_016617825.1 Platyplectrum ornatum
ATGATGTTTCCAGCACAAGTGTAATAACAGTGTAACAGTAACGCTGGTCAGTATCTGTGTGCAACATGCAACAATAAAGTATTCTCCCTGCATGCACACACTGACATTCATTTTACCTCCCCCCTGCAATTCAACATGGTTTTACCCACTAGTGAGTAAAGCTGGCCATCCACTACAACGATTTTAGTCCAAATCCACTAGAATAATATTGCAGCTTAAGTCATTAGTATCTAAAGATGTGCATCTGGCCATTGTCCTCAACAGAAAAGTATCTGTAGCATGCAGCTTAGCTTAGCTGCATGCTGTCTCTGTACTTCCTGTACCTGTATCTGTACTTCCTTAGCAATCTGCCTTAGCTGCTGGTACTCAAACAGATTGTTGTAGGTTCTTTCTGCAATTCTATTAAGAGCGGATACAAATTTCTTTGCTTGTGATCGATTACTCATTCCTGAGCCGTGCTGAGATCTATTGAAATCCAGCTTCCCAAACTCATCCGAGTATGTTCCTAGCATGCTGGAGGAAAAAACAGAAGACACGATTCATTATACACCTCTCACTGAAACATATCTGCCATCTGTAAGTGGCTCTGTAAAAGTGTCTACAGCTTGGCTACTATGCATCCATCTATGAATAGGGATCATTCTGATCTATGAATTATTTTCAAATATAATTTAGGGCAGGTCTACAAAGAATAAATCGCATGGTGAGAAAGGTATAAAATATCTGTATCAGAACATAATATATATATATATATATATATATATATATATATATATATATATATATATATATATAACATTATACACATTATACATTTTCTTCACTGATCACCCACAAATTCAGCCTGGACTGTGAAATTCACCCTAATAAAAAGCCCTTGTTTTTAAATAGGCCCAAACACAGGTTATGGTTCTTTATAACTGTAATATAAACCAAAAAAAGATGTTTGTCCATTGTGACTTGTGTATAAGCCAGGTACCTGTACTTCATAATTTGAACGACATCTTCAGCGTCTTCTTTGGTGGCTTCTTCCCTTAGCTCCAGTCTGGCACGGGCCTAGACACACATAAAATACTTTGAATTATCTAGAAACAATGTGCTACTCTATATATATATATATATATATATATATATATATATATATATATATATAGTATACACATACACACACTAAAAAAAAAAACCCTGGTTAACCCTCTCAGCATAAATAAACAGCCATTCAGAGCATGCTTTGCAATTAACCATCTTCATGTAATGCTTCTTATGTTTATCTCTGTACCTCGGTTAGTCGGATAAGAGACTCCAGCTGCCTGGTAGTTATGGGAGTGCTGTCTATGCCCTGCTTCTGTTTTCTGAGTTCCAGGTAAAAGTTCTGGAGAACTTGAGCAGCATCTGGAGACAGCTTTGGCTGGGCATACTGGCGCGCATAGCCTATATATTTCCGTAGCAGCTGGTGCGGTAAGGCATCAAAATGTTCTCCTGGACTGACCTATAAAACTCATGGGAGACATGGATATAAGTGACAGATCATAAACATGCTGCGCCTTTTTGTGTAATTACATAGCTAAAGAGTTAACATCAAAATACCTTTAATCTATCTCTCAAAGGCTTTTCTGAGGGCACCTCTAGGATAGAGGTATTGGAGTCCTGAGAGTTTGAACGGGTAACATTCGCACTACGTAATGTTAATTCTTTTGCTCCAGCCCTCATGGCCATCACATGCTCTGACAGCAAGTGATCATGGTCTTCATTTGGCGTATCGAGCAGGATGAACACCAGGTCAAATCGTGACAGCAAGGCACTTCCCATTCTGGAAGAAACATTATTGATTCTATCAACAAATCACTTTTTACTGAATAAAAGTAAATCTTCATTACAGAAAACACTGTCTTCAATACATCTGTATAGGTCTGTGTCTTCATTGGCGGGGTGGTGTGTGTACTCATAGCAAGCACAGTGGGCAGGGGGAGGTATGGAGCTAGTATCGAGCTGGCTTTAGTATTAATGTCCACACCTGCTTTCCACACCACAAGAGGGAAGTGCAGCAAGCATAAAGTTGGGGTCTCTTAGCGGATTCCTGTATGTACAGGGAAAGTGGTCCCCTTCCTCCCATAAGCATGAGACTCTGCATAAAGCGGACATCTGTTGTTGTACCCGGCAGGCAATAAAGGCTCCGCGTGGACCTTCGGGAGCCTTTTTTGCCTGCCGGGTACAACAACAGACGTTCAGGACTTAAATCCCCCTCTTACATTGCCCGGGCTCACTTCACATCAAGGAGGAGAGGAAGCGCTGTTTTCTCCAACACCTGGGTACGAACATTGGTTGTTATCATATGGGAGAAATGTGCTCCATATGTTTTTAGTCATTTTATTAGTTTTCTGGATTTGTATATATACATTAAATGATTATTAATTAATGTATGTTTTTCTTTGAGGAACTCTGGAATATGGAAGGAATATGTTACAGAAAATAAGGGCTGAAAAGTAAAGGAATGTTTAAGGATTTTTGTATCTCTTGGAGGTAACTTTATATACCTACTGTGACTTTAGAGACTTTTGGTACCCCAGCGCCCCACCACTTTCAATTGAATATTTGTTCCTGTATCTCTTGCGGTAGAAGTCACATGCTCTGACAGCAAATGATCAGCATCACAATGCATTACTGGATGTAAAATGCGTGTTGCTCTCTTGATGGTGTTGAGGAGCAGTGGGGAGCACAGTATATGATTCCATGAGCCTTTACTCCTTCTCCTTTCTCATTATTAGAATCAGCACCATTACACTTTAACCTCTAGGTGTCACTCTTTCCATTGGTTGCTGCATGACATGCAGACATTAAAGGCATACTTTGTCATAAACACAGAATAGAATTGGATCTTTCTCTCTACACCAGTTTACAGCCTTTGTAAATTGCTTTTTGTGTTTTTTTTTAATAAATTTCCAACCATAACAATAATATCTTATTGAAACTCTATTCCAGCATCACTGTGCATTACTGGATGTAAAATGTGTGTTGCTCTCTAGACTAGCAATAATGAAGACATAACTTAAAATAATATGATTTTGATCCAGGAGCACCATATAGTGCGTGGGAAGCTTTAGTTGTGGAACAACTTCCACTTAATGTTCAGTTAAACATTTAGAATAAAATCTGTCTACCCACAGACTGCGCTCTCACAGCAGAACTTACTTTAAGTTTTCAGACACTGTTTTGCCTTTGTGGTGGTGTCCCCCCACAGGGTTGGCAGCGGCGATGATGGACGTCCTGGCTGGTAAACTGCAGACAATTCCAGCCTTAGCAAGACTAATGCTCTGCTGTTCCATGGCTTCCAATAGGGCTTGGTGCTGATTGCCCATTTTATCAAACTCATCTATCCCACATATACCTGTACATGGAGAACAAAGCTGGTCACAAAGCAAATGTTGTCAATGCAACAGTATAAATAAAAAGTATACTGGGTTATGCTACACGAGGAGGTGCTTAGCCTTTACTGTGTTAATGTATTCCCTACAATTGTTGATTTATTACTTCCTCAAGCAGCGTTACATGCTTGCAGAGTCCTAGTATCTATGTTTATACAGTCCTAGGCCCACATGCACAAAGTTGTGGGAATGGAAAAGTGCATTTGTTGCCTATAGCAACCAATCAAATTCTAGCTCCCCGATTCATTTTACAAACTGGGGAATGTTCGCTCAAATCTGATTGGTTGCTATGGGCAACATCCCAGTGACTCACTATTTTTTATCTAGTCCCGTGCTTACAATAGGGAACTGTACACTATTTAATCCATATGTGTGTTTGTGTTGTGGTCTTAAAATAGTTATAAAATATCAATAAAAGTAAAATAATGTACTGGACAAGGCTGCGTACATTTCCCATATACCTAAACATGGGTCACTGATTACGGATATGCCCATTCAGATTTGTTCTGGAGTTACTCTCTGCATTATATCTCAATTGTTATGTATACAGCAGTCTAGAGCCTATACGTCCCTGCTAATATGGGAATAACAATGCTTAAAAGGCTGCAACATCGCAGGTCAATAATGCAGAATCCCCAGTAGCCTCATAATTGCCAGTAAGAGTCAATAGCCTGAGACACAGTTAATCTCTAGGCAGACAAAGACATAGAGGTATTTTATTCACCTAATAAAAGAGCATGGCATTCTGACCAAGTGTTTAGAGCAGTGATACAGAAAATATATCCTCATTTCATACCTTGATCTCCCAGAACAAGAGCTCCGGCTTCTAAGCCAAAATCTCCAGTCGCACTGTCTCTGGATAGAGTTACTGTCAGTCCGGAGGTTGTAGTGGTGTTTCCACATACGTAGATACCACGGGGAGCCACATTGCACACTGCCTGCAAAAACACAGAGCTTCAACTGCGTGCCTTCAAACATTTGTCTTTGTACATATAACAATATATACATCTGTGTTGATGCCAATATGTAACTTTAGTAATAATCAAGACAAAACAAAATGATATATACCTTAAGATCTAGGTATGGGTTGTAACAAGCCTTTACTGTACTGTTTAAATAACTTCCCCCTCCCACACCGTGTACATGCCGTTCCCTGTGTATGCATAAGTCTGATCTGGACCAATATATTGTAAGTTCAATTCCTGGTCAGGACCTTATTCTCTGGGTGCTCTAGTTTCTTCCCACACCTCAAAAAAATATACTGTGTGATGTATTATAAATAAGTGTTAGTATTATCATTATTATTAATAATAATAATAAATAACAAAGTATAGAAATCTGATCTGAAATTCTGACTGATTTGGTCTAATCTGAGTGGTCAGAAAGACCTGTCAATCAATGTTACTATACATTTACTTGTTTATTGATGTTTGGGGTTGACTTGTCAATCCGTTGAAATGCTTTATAAAATAAAGGCACAGGAACATTACTGTTGGAAAACTACAAGCTCCATCATGCTTTGCAAGACAAGAACTATTTCTCTATCAATCATTCATTCACTTGGTATTACTGAACTGATATCTATACCTGCAGCATCTGACTTTTTCCTAATCCAGGATCTCCAACCACAAGTATATGAGGATCACCTCGAATTGGAATCCTGTTTTTATCATCCACAAACTTTTGGCAGCCTCCAAAAAGTGCAAGTGTAAGACCCGCCTTTACTACCTAAAGACAATGATTTGATTATAGTTACAAAAATTGATTATACAGTATAAATACATGCTATACAGAGTAAAATATATGCGTCAGTTTTCAGAATTTTAAATTATTTAATTGCTTGTTATTGGAGTGGTAAAAAATTCCAAATACTGAAAATTAGATAGACTGTGTGGGGTTTTCCTATACAGACTCTTTCTATCTATCGTATATTGAGGGGGAGACACTTGGAACATTACCCTCTCAACCTTCTTAGTGTATGAGGCTGCAATAACAAAATGTATACAGATTCCATATATCACCACTTACCTCAT
The DNA here is from genome assembly GCA_016617825.1 of Platyplectrum ornatum. Lineage (NCBI taxonomy): Eukaryota > Metazoa > Chordata > Amphibia > Anura > Limnodynastidae > Platyplectrum > Platyplectrum ornatum. Next base: position 9,436 of record JABWIB010001229.1, read on the forward strand.
GTCCATATATCGTAGGGCAAAGGGAGCTTAAAATAAAAAAAAAAGAACAATTTTATTAAGATCGCTTTAGCAGTAACATGTAGTAAAGTAATGCAAGTGACTTGTTGCAAGAATGAAAGAACAAGACAAAAATATGTGCTTCACATTGCGATTCTGATGATGATTGAAGTCTTAATTCAAGGTTCAACTACACATGGAAATGACAATTATTCTGTATCTGAATTAATCAATGAATCAATTTAAATCAAACAATTCATTTGTGACTTAAATCAAAGCTTTAAAATCCTGAGTTGCATGATTTAAATACATGGTTCTCAACCTTTTTTATGTGTGTACCACTTACCCACTGTAGAATTGGTTGAAGTACCACTGACCAATCCTATTCTATCCCTCCTTCTTCCTTCACTATGATTCTACTATGAGCACATCAACCTCTTAGCATTTACATCTTGTTTTTGAGACACTTGTTTCCTCTGCCATATAACATTGGTCATGTTTAAAATCTAAATATTTCTGGGTGCTGTAACTCTATATAACCCAGCCCCGTTGTCTCACGTACCACCAAAGAGTAGTGGTCGGTACAGATGCCATTGGTTTACAATCCCTGATTTAAATCAAACTAATTTGTACAAAAACACAACATATTGGGAAATGAAGAAGCATGTACAGAGACTTTTCTGTCAAAGACAAACGTAAGGACATGAATGTTACACTCACAAACAAGTGATTGTGTGAAGTTCAGAGCCTCATTGTAATTCTTGATGCAACTGTTTACTGTGTGTTTATTCTATTACTGTTCATTTTGTTACTCCTCTTACTTCATGTTTTACTAAAACATTGTGTAAACATCCAAAATGAAAGTTTACTGAATAAAATCTGATTTAAGTAAAAAAATATCTAATTTTTTTAATCTGAAAGTCATATTAAAATACAAAAAGAACTTAGCAGTCTTTGGATCTTACAGAAAAATCAATTTAAAGCAAGAAGCCACAATGGCAGCAATTCTAATCACACCTACTTGACTATTAATTTGAAGAGATTTTCTTGCGCTTGGATCTCCTGAATAGCGTAGAGGTCTTTTAAAGAGAAGTCCATAAACGTCCCATGGTTGCCCCTCTCGTCTGTGTCTTTACCCCTGTGGCCCTTGCTGTTACTCACAGAGTTTGCCTCGATGTACAACAGGAACATGCATTTATTGTTTTTGTTTCTAAACCCTCCTGGATAAAGGAACAGAACCGATATAAGTATTGATCCATAAATGCAAGTGGCTTAATAATCAAAGTACATTAACACTAAAATAAGGAATGAGGCCATGCTGGGTTCCTATGGCATTTATAGGCTATAACACATTAATGGGAGATATAGATGGAAGGCTATACATTGCTGTAACCCATAGCAACACAATTGTTTATTGTGTAATTATTCATTATATTTTTCATAGTTTCTAGAAATAAACAGGCAAATAGGCAATGAACCCCAAACCCACTGGTGAACTCTTGGTAAAGAGAAGAAAGGTATGGACTTTCACTTAACAAAATATAAAACATAATGTGTTATAAAGTAAAGAATGGCTCATACCATCTTTTACATTTGACACTTTAACAATTCCATTGACTGTCACCATATCTCCAGGGACACAGCTGTCCACCAAATCCTGACTCAGCTCACATTCAATGGTTCTTGGTATTCTGCCAGTCTCTCGCTGATCATCCGACATCAACTCCTGGACTCTGAAGCAGCAAACACATTCACATAACAGGATGTACAGAGCAAAGAAAGAAAACACTTTGGGGTATATTTACTAAGCTCTTATTCACTAATCCGCGTGAATGGAAAAGTGGATATGTTGACCATAGCAACCAATCAGATTCTAGGAGACATTCTGCAACATGTATAATATAACTGAAATGTAGAATCTGATTGGTTTATTTTTTCATTCCCGCAGTTTAGTGAATAAGGTCCCTAATATTAATCAGTTTATAGCAGTTTACAGATAGGAAAACATTATTATTGGGTTATTAGTTTACTCGATAGTGTCAGTAATAAAACAGAGCTTAGGTTCATCGAGAATATAAATATATGAATGGGTTAAAATGGAATTAAATATCAAATATATGGCAAATATATGAATGGATATCTTGCTATGATTGCATCCCCAATAAACAGTTAAAAGATGCACCTGGATGATCCAATACAGTTAATAATATCTGTTCTTTTTACATTTGGGAATATTATTATCCCAATTTCTTTCAAATGGAAATTCTGGGCAAATTTTCCTTTTGTGATTAAAGAAGCCACTCAGAATATGTTGTAAGCACAAGTGAAGCCACTTTATAGGACGCAGGCAGTGAAATACATATAGGATGACGACTAATAGCTGTATTGTTTCATTGCTTTCATTGCTAGCTGTTTGATCTCTCGCTTTCAGAAAGAACAGACATCCATATTATAGAGTCTATGGAGTAACACAGATAAAGGATACTTTTTTATTATTACGTAAAACAATATCTGCTCACTTGATGGTCTGCCAATCTACTGTCACTGTTAGAGGAGAACTTCGATTTGGTGTAAATGTGCGGCTGCGGCATTCTAGTACAGGACACTGAAACACAAATGTCTTTTATTATTATTACCATCATTTTATTGCTGTGATGCCACAATGGAACAGGCATTTTAAGGATGTGGAATACGTAACATAGGCTCTCATATGTGGATGTTCGTGCATTTGAAGAGAATGGTTTCCTCTCACACACACACTATCCTGAATACTGCACGGATCCAGATGTCTGATGTGTAAGGCNCTGCAGACACAAACATTGCTGCACTCTGCATCCGCTACTGTGTGTGCACATGTAAATGCGTACGGAACTACTAGTTCTAATGTCTCCTTATATCTGCAATGGTCTCATTTTGTTTTAAAGGTTTAAATTCTGTTATGCATGGCAAGCAGTGTTCCTGGTATTACAGACACATATATAGAGAAACATAGAAAAAGACAGCAGATAAGAGTCATCTACTGTAGTCTGCCCAGTTGTGTATTTAAAACTACAGACCATAGTTCATTCTCACATTTCCTCTGAACCTACTACGCCTCCAGTTGATACGCATGCCCTCGTGTTCTGCTATACCTCAACCTCTTATAATTGCCCCCTCCTCTACCTGGTGACCTCCCTTGATATATCCGAAAGCTGCTATCAGACGAGGGATAGTGAATATAGCACAAAGACAATAGAAAGCTCAAAGTGAGCTACCGTAACTCCCTTCGGTCATAGTAGCCATTGTAGGTTATTGTTTCTTAGTATACACAGACTAGACGTTTAAACATTGTGGCCCAAATCCCTAAATGGACATTTCTCTGATGGAACTGTACAATTCTTTAATAACACTTTAATTCTCATTCTTGAAAAACTGCAAAACTACTAATAACAAACATGATGAGTAAAAAAAAAAATGTAGTAGTTTTCTTTGAAAAGAAATGAAGGGAGTTAACCTCTGCTGAGGTTATCAAATGACAGAATTTCTCTCTACTATTAGAAGAGAAGCGAGTTGGGTGAGTGATAGCATTAATTAAATGAAGCTTTACACCTCTATATAAAAAGAAACGGCATTACCTTTGTGGGAACGGTGTACTTCCCATCAGGTAGGGGAAAGCTCTGCACATCCCCACACATGTTGCATGAAAAGGCCATTTTGGTGCAGAGTGGTTTAATGTTACTGACTCGGACAACGGTGCCACGTACAGCGACATATTTCCCATACAAATTGGCTCGGAGGTTTTTCAGAGGGGTGAGTGGCTCATAATTGTAAACCCTATGAAAGGAAAAGATGCATTGAATATGACTTGGATCATGCTGTAACGCACTGCTTACAAATGTATAATATGCACCTTGCATGTATATATGGCACATTGACTATGGGAGCCTCCTCCAATGGAAGGCCTTCTTGCTCCTGTAACTCGACTGCATGTCTCTCAAGGTCTTTGGTTAACACCTGCAACATAAACAGAACAGAACATCATGGAAATATCTGTTACTAATAAATGTAGTCTGGTACATCTGATCGGTTGATGAGTATATGCATCAGTGTCAGCATTTAGATCAGTGGTTCCCAAACTTTCGAGTTCAAGGCGCCCTTAGGGTCTCCATAATTTTTCAAGGCACCCCTAACACAAAATAATTTCCCATTTTTTAAGTTTGAGTAAAATAATGTAATAACTATTTAGGTAAAGACAGAAATACTTCAAATTGACATTAAATCTTGTGTAGCTCCTATACAGTAAAATTCTGCTTCTAAGAAATACTTGCAACGTGTCACCCCAATGAGAGCGTCGTGGCACCCCAGGGAGCCTAGGCACACAGTTTGGGAACCACTGATTTAGATTTATAAAACAGATGTTTAAAGTTGTAACTAGATTATCTTAGTGCAACCAAAAAGAAAACAGAAGTCCCTGGGCACTCTCACGAATGTGAGATACTGCCTTGCAGATGGACCAGGTGACAGAATCTATACAATGTCTCTTCTTTGTGTCACCCTGTTATACAATATGTCAGTAATAAACCTAACAACCATTCGCAGTAAACAGTACAGGTGTTGTTGCAAGGTACCACCTATACACCAGTATATCTGTTCTGAATAATTATGTGTTAGTATGTGGGCAGATGTTTTGATCTGCTGCTGACATGACCTTTCAGCGTGTCTGATATGTCAGATCACTTTCCGCATATATCTGTCAGGGTGCGGAATAACTTCAAGACTGTAATATCTGTCCCACTGTGTGTTCTTCTGATGAGTGAAAAGAAATAACATGATCTATCAGTGTCTTCTTTGTTGACGAAGTGGAAGTAAAGTGGAAGTATCTGAATAATTCTTTTAATAGATAACAATATATACTAATTTTCAATAAGAAACCACTTTTTTAGGCAATCTTTTATTGAAAGATTGTTTTGTTAATGGGTTATACTGTATTATACAGATCACTATACAGTCACAGATATCAAAAGCCTATATTGCGGCACAGTGAACCCATTAGCAAAGGTGGAGACAGAACTAACCACAGAATAAAGCAGTAAAGTAAAGAAATAAAGAAAGTATAAGGGTACAGACAAGGGGGAATAAACACACAGACACACACACTATAAAACTATTGTATTATATTATAATGGTAGTTACACTCCGCACCTGGTGTATTGCTAGCCCCATACAATCAAATATCTTTTCAGGCATCTCTTTTAGCTCTGTAGACAGGGGGACAGAGGCCAATAGTTCATTGTCCTGGAGGAGTTCCTTGTAGTCCACAAGTATGCTGCCTTTTCTTTCAATTTCATCCTGCAGAAAAGAGCGATTGTGCCAAAATGTTCATGTAATGCCCGTGTTCAAATATAAATGAAAGTACAGTATACCAAGACCACAGATCAATCCATGTGTATATTATGAATTATTTCAAAATACCCTAGATAATAAGACTAGAGCCGACATATGTTCCCACTGTGGTCGTAGCTCCATGTGTAAAGGTGACTTGCCAAAGCTAGATCCAGCCTTATGAAGATGTCCTCCCTTAAACTGAGATGGAGTGGAGGGTGCTTAGTACACCCTATTACCAAGTTCACATTGCAGCTTTGGCAATAACCCATGTTTTTAAAGTCGGGTTTTAAAAACCAGGTTGCAGACCTTCCCCATCCAAACTTTAGTGTCAATCCTAGAGTCAACACTGTTCACTGAACCTGCGTCTGCCCTGAGTCATCCAGACAGGAGCACGTGGTACATGTGAAGTATATCACATGCATGGGAATAAACAGCTCCTTTCTAAAAGACTTGGGTTGAAAAATCGTTCACACTGGATAACCCTGTTTTTTACTCGGGTCGAAATCCCATCAAGGGACCTGGGATTTTTCAGATGGAACGTTCATACTGCTAGGATTCGACCTGTACAATTTACATGCTACACCCACCTCACTTGCATCCACTAACACCAGCCCAAACCTACTGCCAAAAGGAAAGTGAAGGCCAGGCCAGCACGGATGGCTCAGTGGATAGCACTTATGCCTAACAGCATTAAGTTCGATTCCCAGGCAAAAACGTATCTGTGTGGAGTTTGTTTTGTTCTCTGCGGATGCTCCGGTTTCCACCCACATCCCAAAAACATACTGGTACCTTAACTGGCAGCCCACTAAATTGTCTCTAGTGTATGTGTATGAGTACAGTTACATAATATGTAAACCAAAAGTGCCATATGGCTGACTCACCTTATCATATAACTCTATGTGCTTTGTGAAGAACCTCTCAAAGGCCTGAACCTTCAGCACAAACGGGGAATTGTCACTGTAAGCTAATACACAAAACAAAGTCATCCTCTACAGACATCTAATCTACATACCATACATATTCTAGAATATGAAATAAATAGCTTTATCCTCCTGTAATGTAAATCAGGTAGAATGCAGACATTTACAAGTCAATCCATACTTCAAAGATCATCACCAGCAATAAGAAACTTGATGTTTTGTTTTGTTATATACTTTTTATTGCTCGTCAGCCAGCCATTAGAGCAGATGCATTATCTACTGCTGATAATAATAATAGAAGGTCCAGCCAATTAAGCATGCAAACACTAACATTCATTTTACCTCCCCTGCAATTCATCATGGTTTTACCCACTCTTAAAAAATCTTTCGGTTGGAACAATTTATCTTATAGTGTATGGCCAGCTTAACTCATTAGTGCCTAAAGGTCTGAGTCTGGCCCAATGTGCATCTGGATTGGCTGAAAAGAATTCTGCATGAACACACGCGCCTCTTACAATGCATTCTGCAAACCGATTTGCACACAGCTTTGAGTAAGCACAGCGCAGGTAAACATCTGCAATCCAACTGAACCGTACTGAGGGTGGCTGCAGCCCATTCTCATATTTTATCTATAGAGGTATCACAATGGATCTGCAGTGACGCACAAAGCGCAAACAGGTGACAGGGAAATGCAAAACAAACCTGGTTTTTAAAACGAATTAGGGACATAAATAAAACTTCTGTAAACACAGGCACTTCAACTATATCTTCAAATCACACAATAAACAAAGCTAAAAAAAAAAAAGGTGCACATACGTAAGCTGCAATACAAATCCGTCTCTGCAAATAAGAGAAATGTAGACGGCAAAACAATCAAATGGAAATGCTCTTAACATTTCTCTTCTATTCAATCCCACCAAACAATACATGGAGCCATTCAGCCTAATCAGCCCATGTGTATTCAGCTGGACAGCGCACACTTGAGCCTCCAGATCATTACAAGGTAAAGTGGCCCATGGTATGTAAAGATGCGCTGCGGGTAATGGAACCTTTTCATGCCACACACCCTTTTCCAATTTGACCAGTGACAGGGTTAAGTGCGTGACCGGCATAAGATTTATTTTGTATGTTACAAGCATAAAAGGTGTTTCCCCCCCCCTGACTTCTGACAGCAGTAATCATGGGCGCAAATTGAAAAAATGCTGCTGTGTGAAAGCAATTTGATGAAACGCAGCGAATGGACATAGACGGAGGATAATGAATAGCACACTGGGAATGAAATAAAAGGGAAACTACAGCGCGCCTGTGCTCTCTATCCTTCATCATATGGTTAGTATGCGAGTCATTACTTCATCTTTATCACCAGCGCTGTTTATTTCAATCTACTACAAATCCTGTAGAGTCAGGCAGTCAGCGAAACCACGCGAATACAACAAATTAACGGAGACAAAAGTGCAGTTAAAAGTAGATTTCACTGGCATGAATGAAACATTAAGACAAAATACACAAAGTCACGCACTGCACCTTCAGAAAAGTAAAGCTTCCAGCCTTTGTATGGTATATACTTGTCCAGCGTAGTCTGGGTTAATCGAGGCCTAGCACAGGTATTAGAGAAGCCTAGAAACGATAGGTAAATTACTGTCCACATAGTTTAATGTTTCCAATGTTATAGAACTTCTAATAACTTCATTATATACAGGTGACATGGCCATGTGTAGAAAGCAGTGTTAAGGTACAAAAATAAACTCATTTTAATCTATCTTTATACATAATGTATCAAACTATCAATGTAAATTATTCTGTTAGTAAAATTGTTTATTTACAAAACACAATATATTTTATTTAAAATAAAGAAATAANATGTGACATTTCCACCCTCCCTTTATCTGTCTCCCATTAATAAGATTATTCTCTTACTTGAGGGACCAGGAGCAGGATTCCTGTTCCAGTTCCCATTGTGTCCTCTCTTGTTGCCTCTTTGCTTCCAGGGGCGACCTCTCCACCCCCCTGAATATTGATTTCCTCCTCGTCCACCACCTCTCCAGTTCTGACTCATTCCATAATGTTATAAATGACTCACAGCACAAGGAAACGCTGCTCTTCTGAAAACAAGAGAAAAGAAATGCCATGCACATTTTATCTCCATTCCATTAGCAGCTTCACAGAAATGTTGTTGTTGTATTCAGTGACACAGACAAGTTACAGACGTTTTACTCCAGAGGGGTATATGGTCTTTCGGGATTTGCTGTGTCATTATACTCAGAGATTTCTGTCATTATGATGCAAATCCGTTATCAGGCTGCAACATTTCATAATGATCTCCTAACATGAAATATGTTTAGCTATACACAGCATCACATATTATAATACCCAGGAGTACATTAGTGATGCTGCTTTGGAAACTTGGGCCTAAATTTACTAAGCAGGGGAATTGAAAAGTGGGGATGTTGCCCATAGCAACCAATCTGATTCAAGCTCTCATTAACCAGTATGAAACGGAGAGCTTTAATCTGATTGGTTGCTATGGGCAACATCCCCACTTTTCAATCTCCCAGCAATCTCCCTGCTTAGTAAATTTAGGCCCTTATGCCCATGGAAAGAGAATGCCAGACCAATATAAGGCCTCAGCTCTGAGGAAGGCAGGGTGCAACCCGGAACGTGCTACTCAGACTCCATTGATATTATCAATTACTTATTTTGGATCAATATAGTCAGGGGACATATTTATAAAGATTTTATGGATCTACACTGAAATAATGAAACTAATTTTATCATTTTGATTATGTGGTATAAAACAGTGTATTATATGATCTCGTCTGTAAATGACATAAATTTATGTATTTTGTATATTAATGTAGACTCTGCTGACATCTGTCAAGTATGTTAAGAGTTACATAAAAAATATACTGCACCAACATATACTGTATGTGCTGTATATGTGTGTACTGTGTACAATACAGCCTAACAAGTTATTCACCTCATAAAAACAATTCTTCTTACTTCCCCAACATGTCTACTCCTGGGACTAAATTTACTAAACTGTGGGATTGATAAAG
>JABWIB010001229.1:27245-40857 GCA_016617825.1 Platyplectrum ornatum
TGGGGGGGGGTTTGTGGACGCGGCTGGTGATCGTGAAAGTGGCGGGGCCCCCCTTGTGTAGCAGCCCGGTCGCAGTTGCGACCGCTATCGCTACGCCACTGGTGGTTTGGGAGCAGCAGTGGTGGAGCTGGCTGGGAAAGATTGGAAGAAGCAGAACAGACTGTCAATGCCAGCATTATGGTTTGTCTGGAGCCAACATGAGGAATGGTATAAGTGGCACCAAAAGTATATTAGTCTTTAGAATGTGAGATACCAATTATTTTGCTGTGAGAGCATATATAATAGATTAGTAGTCTCTGGAGTGTCTTCATTTGTGGCCATCCAATATACCTCTGGTGGGTTTCAATGCACAACCATCCATATTTCATATTCTCAGCAGGTGATCATTTACATCAAGGCTCAGATAATGATGGTCTCAAACGCAGTAAAAACACAAAACAATACAAAATGTATTATGGTACAGCTCACCCACAATAAAACTCTGTTTATTAGCACAGTAATGGGATATAACAATCATATATTTTATGAACAACAAAGGCGGACTAACACTTCTATTCCAGCGCCTGTCCCTATAATCCCCTGCTAGCGCCCTCACAACCAACTTCCTTCAGCACTTAGGCAACATAAATCCCTATTTTATGCTAAATGTAAACCCCACAAAAGCTGCCATCCTATATGCCAATACATGTAAATCATTTTCTCCAATACAACACTGTTTTACAAACATATGGTGCATATCATACATGTATGATATGTAAAACAAACATTTATAAACATAGAGACAGAAATAAAAAAAACAACAAAGGGTACATTGAAGTATCCCACCATCTGTAATGAGGGGGAGAGGTATCCTGCATAAGTGAGAGGGGTAATATGGGAGATTAGCTCTGCCTTTATTTAATTCTGTACCAGAGCATTATGGGTCACATATGTCTTGTTTGGGTGTCTGCACATTCAGGCTGCCCTATCTGATTGCATTGCATTTTTAACAAACTTCCCTTAAATGACACTTACAGCGTCTATAGTGTAGTCAGGATGCTGACTTGCTTTTCCATTGTGCTCCATATGTATGCTGGCAGTCTACATTATTCACTCACATGAGATATTCTGCAGTCTGTAACCCGAACTAAGTGTCTCCATCTGATCCTTGGAATTGGATAACTATTTGGCCCATGATATATACACGTCTGTCTAATCCATTCTCCTGCTTTACAGTGTCATTTTGTTTTTTCATAGAACCTAAGGAAGCCGGTGCTGATAACCGCAATATAGTTGATGATGGTAAATCACAGAAACTAACTAGAGATGACATTGAAGCATTAAAGGAAAAGGGCACTAAGGGCAAGGTGAGTTCTTAATTCAGTCGTCATTGCTGGGTTTTCTCAGTTCTGGTATATACTTATTTTTGAATAATTCTGCATGAAATAGCTGCTCCTACTACTTATTCATCCTATGTGATCACCATNAGAGAATTACTGCAGTCATATTTACCAGCCGCTATCTGCATTGTGTTTCCAGGCTGGTGTGCACAATGTGGGAATCAATATATATTAGTATAGACCAGTGATTCTCAAACTGTTAGGGGGTCCTGGGGATAGAGAATCNCTGGTATAGACTAATGACTTGGGATTCAAAATTCCATGCCTACACACGTAGGACCCACATCCAGACTTGAATCCAGAATCCGATCCCTGAATAAATATCAGAAGAAGTAAAATGAAAGCTCTTTGCATGCAGGGAGAATGCTTTGCTTTTGCTTATTACACACTGCATTAAATTTACACAGTTGTGCTAGGAAACATCATCTCTCACCAACAGATGTCATTTGCCTCCCCTGCAATGCATCATGGTTTCACCCAGGTGTAACTTTAAACGCTTCCTTTAAAGTCTGGATCTAATCCACAGTTCTCAGAGTGTTCGACCCTGTTGGGCAGAATATGGCTGCATTTCTGCTACTACAGTTCTACCTCATGTCCCTGTGTAGAACTGCACAAAAAGCTATTAACCACCCCTTTTTTCCTTCTGCTACTGTAAAATTTTTACACGAAGGGGAAAGGACTGCTCCATCAGACGGATCTCTTATGCGTACAGAACTGGTTGAAGAGAAACAACCAACCTGCTGGTCAGATGTTGGATGTAGGTCTGAACTCCATATATATAGTTGAGAAAACAGCAACATATCCGTCATGGAGACTACATAACTGTGGTGTAGGTTTGTGCAGAAAAATTGTGGAATGGAACTGACTCTACGAAACCAGTAGATGTATCTATGGCAAGTGACTGTAAAGTGACTGTGAATAAAATCAATCAGGTTTCATGATAAATAATAACCTGTAATAGTCCTGTACCAGTCATTAACCCTTTCTGTCAAAGTAATTGTACCTTATATAAATGAAACATTCATATTTACAAGAAGATATTCAAGGAGTCTGACACAATGCATCATTTTTGAGGAGACATAGAAATGCAAATTGCTCCAGGGTTTCGTCATACACGACCATATGTGTGTAATTAATCCTTATTAAGAAGTGTCTCTGAATGTAGATACACAGATTCAATTTGTGGAATCCCCTCACACTGATTACATTGTTATGTATGGCATCTGTTCTGTGTGTACTCTCCATGCATGCTGCAGGATGGTTTGATTTAATTTGAGGAGCTTCAAATATTTCTGATCAACGTCTCGATATCTGCTGAAAATCTTCAGTGTGTACTGAACACACGATCATCTTACGGTACCAACGATTCCCATTGATAATTCAGTATAGAGCCACCTGGTGGATGCGTATGTAATTGCAGCATATTATTGTAGTTTCTGGGTTTACAGACAGCGACATTGTGCAGCTGTCTGGATCTTTAGCTGGTTGTCTGCAACATGTAATATTGGTTTCTGATTCCTACCCAACTTTAATAGAGTTTAAGATATGGGGGTATATTTACTAAGCGGGGATGTTGCCCATAGCAACCAATCAGATTTGAGTTCACATTCTCCAGTGTGTAAAATAAAACTGAAAGTTTGAATCTGATTGGTTGCTATTGGCAACATGACCACTTTCCAATCTCGCCACTTAGTAAATATACCCCAAGGTTGGGTTTTGAATAACCTAAACTTGTGTAGCAAGAACCTGAGTAATGCCACTTGTGGGTCTTGCTACAGAAAACAAAAAGTGATCTATTTTTGTATCTTCTATCCACATTCCCATTTGTACATGGACGTGTCTATAGTGCAGTAGAGTATAATATGATGTACAAAGCAATGCGACTTCTCCAATAAATAAGCTAGGCAGCTCCATACATGAAACACATCCTCGCAGTCCTCTGTTCTATCATTTATTCTCCCTGGAGTGTTCTTCCTGAAAGGTCGCTTACACACTGGAAGAATCATTACATAGGATTCTGCACTTGAGACTATTGTTGGTTTCTTGTTAGTTGCAAAAAGAAAATACGTTATTTTAAAGCTGTATTCTTCCGGGGATCATCTCTGTTTAGAATGGAGCTTTGAATTATTGGACCATTACCCAGCCCTGCCAGCAGACCAGCTTCTTTATTATTATAGAACGTGTTATTTTTATTACAGTCCGTACTCATTAGCGTGTTCCATAAATCCATTATGTTTCCCACTCTATTGTGGCTATTTCCTAGATGGGTCTCATTGATAGTTTAGCTGGAACCATCACAAGTGGCCATGCCTTACTGATACAGTGTATTGTATAGTCTCACCCCTAAGTTCCAGGTTGGAATTCCAAGTTTCTATTAATCAGTGTTGATGTGCGAGCAGAAAATTTTTTATGTCTGAGCAATTTCAGAAAGTTATGTGTCTATTTGCAACATGAAGTCACTTCGGATTTCCTTACTGATATGCATCTTATGAATAATCTCATTATAAGGCGGAAGGAGGATTCTCGACTTCTCTGATACACTGTGATCTCCTGGTTTGCCCCTAGGGGCCACTATTGGTCCTGTGTATTGGTAGTACTGCCTATGACCATCAGAGGCCTCTGTTCAGCACAGTGTGTTACCAAATATCACCAGAGGGGTCACTCTCCAGCTCCTTGTGTTTATTATCTGTGATGGTTTGCACCTGACTTATGGCTACATATCCCTGCATGATCCAGCACTCACTGCTGAATCATTAATTGTTTTCAGTCCGTGTCTCGGCTCAGGTCTATATTGTCTGTACCTTAGACCCTGCCTTCTGGTTCTGTTATTTTTATCTTGTTATTGTTTTCTACCGTTATCTTGTATTCATTTGCCTCTTGCATCATGTTGTGATATCTGCCGGTGGAGTTAGCGCTCTGAGATTAAAGACAAATCAAAAACTCCGGTGATGACTATTTCTCCACATAGGAGGGATCCCAAAAACTGTGGACTGGTGGAGCGAGGGCAGAATACACAGACTCAGCAGCTGCACTCCTTCCATGCCATGCCCAGTGCCGATGCGCTGACGGTACCATAGCTGCAAGCTCAGCTCCTGCATTCTCCATTAAACTGCTGTATTATCAGCAAAGAGCCCAACTCCCACAGCCCCTAGAACAAAGCGAATGGATCCGGGATGGAGGATTACAGATGGGGAGTAGCTATTCCTGAGGCCGGTTTAGTCTAATGCCCAACCTCAGCGCTCTCAGTGCCCCCCAGATGAGACATAAGAGAACACATCATTTTGCCTTGATGAGTGGCCGCGTCTTTATACCCTTTTCCCAGGGGCTCCAGGGCTTACAAGTCATATCTATTTGTGCAGTAAACATCCTTTTGTGTTACCTGGTAGTCATAAAACATCCTTATAATTGTTATCCATGTGAAAGAAAAAGGTTGTTTTACCCTGACTCTCAGCAATCTATTCCTGAAACAAAATGAATTGTTACTCCAAACGCAAGGTCTCCATTGTGCACTGATAGTATAATTACAGGGAAGGGAATATGTGCCGCTCAACAAACATTTCTAAGGGAATAATAGTTTTCTTCTGTAAACTGACAATGACACAAATGCAGTTCACTTCTAGCAATTATAGTTCACAATGATGATGTTCCCGCCACAGGCAGCAGACATCGCTTCTTTTTACATGTGTTACCTCTTCTATATACATGGCACAGTTGTACAAGAGTACCATTAATACACCGTTCACACCGAGCTTTATTACCCAGTCAACTCAGTGCTCAGTGTGAACAGGGCTAAAATTACTACCCGGGGTGCGTTGCCCGGCTCTACCATTCGGACCAAAAAGGAGGGTTTTACCCTACTCCGTTCCGGGTAGCTCCCGGTGTGAAGGCACCCTATATGGGCAGGGTGTAGTGCTGGTATTGGCATGTACATTGTCACGTTTGTGCTGGACACCACTCTGTGCTAACCGGTGCTAAATCTCCCAAAGCACAACACTGAGCTTAATAATGGAACGATTTTATAGATCTTAAATCTACTGTACTACCTTGTCTTCTTCTTCCTCTAGATTTGAAGTCTGAATTCCTCTGTGCTATTTTCTCCTTGGAACATCCCTTGTGCTGGAGTGTTATTTGTGTACATGTGTGAATAGATTCTCACTTCACCCCACACACATTTCCAGTGCTAACCAGCTCTGTTATGTTCATTTATAAAAAATAAAAACACAGGCATCAGGAACATGTATAATTTTTTTTATTATTTATTAGATTTTGTTATTATTATTGATTTTATTAGATTTTTTATTACATCACTTTTTTAAGCCTATCACAGCTCTATCATGATGAATCTCATGTTTCACCTAACAAAAACCCTGGTTGAGTGTGAATGGTATTGTCCAGGGTAGTTTGTTAAATACCAGGGTAATTCAACTGTGTGAACGGCGTTAGTGACCAGGGTAATTCAGAGATCCAGCAAACTACCCTGGTAGAAAAAGACTGATATTCCTTGATTATGTGTGTGAACGTGATATAAGACTAATGGTGTTCCTTATTTCCCTAACCTTCTTCCCGGTATCCTAATCCTAATCCTACAAAGCCCAATTTGGGAACCACTGGCATTGGCGTTGATGCAGGTTTAGATGGAGACAGATTGCAATCCAGCATTCAGACAGTTCTGCTGGGTTTTGCCATTCGTTTGGTTGCAGTTGGTAGGAATTTGGTGTTTCAGTCGTGGGGCCAGATTTACTAAACTGTGCAATAGGCCAAATAACTGTTGCTCATAGCAACCAATCAGATTCTAGCTTTTGCTTTCCTATTACACACTAATAAATGTCAGCTAGAATCTGGTTGCTATGGGCAACCTCTCCACATTTTCCTTCCCGTAGTTTAGTAAATCTAGCCTGTGGAGTTTTATGGTTCTTGATGTACAGTGTTATTGTCATCTTTGTGTTATTATTTTGCACAATATATACACTCCCATCCATATTACTGTCTTTTAGGAGATTGTTCAGCAGCTGATAGAGAACAGCACAACCTTTCGAGACAAAACTGAATTTGCACAAGAAAAGTATATAAAGAAAAAGAAAAAAAAGTGAGTTGTTATGTGGACACCGTGACATTATTCCACACTGCGGCATTACTATTCCTGATGTCTGGATGTTCCCCTGTTCTGCTGTATTTCTTAATTATGGTATTTTATTATCTATTTGAGCATTAATATTTATTGTGTGTGATTTGATGCAGTCTTTTTTACTAACTTATCAGTAGCCAGGTGGGATATGTTATTTGATACATGACAAAGCATGCTGGGGTGTGTAGTTTGACATCATATGGTGAGGCGCACTAGTCTAGGGGGTGACTTACTGGATTCTTACAGCCACTAACACAATACAGGCGTCCCATAAATGCTCAATACAGAATGGAAGTAATGAGAGGTGACTGATAGTGTGGGCTGCCCATTCCCTCTGGGTTTTATATTATATGAGTACCTTTGCTGTTTGGGCCCGATTCAATCTTCTTCGCACATACAGCCGCTTATAAAAAGACACAATATTTGTGTCCGGAATAGACAAGAGAAAGTGCCGACCAGCTTTTTCCCATCTCAGGGGTATATTTACTAAGCGGTGAGTTTGCAGTGAGATTGGAATGTGGGGATGTTGCCCATAGCAACCAATCATATTGGAGTTCACATTCTCCAGTGTGTCAAATGAGCTTGAATCTGATTGGTTGCTATGGGTAACTTCCCAACTTTCCAATATCACTGCAATCTCACCGCTTAGTAAATATACCCCTTAGTGCAGGATCTAATCGAGCCCTTTAGCATACGTCTGCAGTAATTTGTTTTTGAATAATCTTTTATGTTCACTTAATAAATAAAGGGGCAGATTCAATCCCGCGCTATGATGGGAAAAAACGCGATGTGCACTTTTTCCCGTCTCTTATGGTAAGGAAACTTTGCAGATTTTTATACACGGCTCAATGAGCCACGAGCTTAAAATTTGCGAGTTTTTCTCCCTTACACCAATAGCTTAAGGGGGAATATTAGGCGCGATGCATAATGAATCGGCCCCAAAGAGACAAAGACAGGTGATGAAATAATATAACATCAAAATGTGTTTCACCTGATATATGTGCCTAAAATCTATCTAAAATCTAACGTCAAACCGTAAACTGTGTATTTTAAATTATCACCCCCTTCTTTCAGTCTGTGCACTTACCATGTATCCTTCCTCCCATTAATAGATACGAGACCAGTATTACGATTTTACGGCCTTCAGCGCGTATCCTGGCTATGATGTATTATGCCAGGGAACCTGGGAAAATCTGGTAAGGAGTGTTTGTGAAAACAGAATAAAGTAGAATAAAGTAGATTTTGGTGGTTTTTATAATAATTATATGAATTGTTCATTTGTGTGCACTACTCCATACTACAGTACTGACATCAAGGTGACTGGTTTTACTGCACTAGAAATCCCTGTGCAACCCGTCACTATTGCTGTGCTGTACATGAAGGACAATGACAGCTTGTCTCATTGCACGCAGTATAACCATTATTACTGTAATAGCTGCAGGGAAATGATTGGAAATGTATTTGGCACATTCATTCCCCTATTTCTAGCTGAAACCAGGTCTGTTTTACATTGCAAGTTATAAGTATACTTTTAGAAATGAATCTTGGGTGTTTTTATATGCTGCTTCCCCCTCTTGATTTCTCTTTTCTCTTTCCAGCCATCTCCGTTATGATACATTGGCCCAGATGCTCACGTTAGGAAACATTCATGCCGGGAGCAAAGTAATTGTCATGGAAACATGTGCGGGTTTAGTCCTGGGATCTGTGATGGAACGCATGGGAGGTAAGCCTGCAAAGACGGCTTCATTAGGAAGATACTGCATCCTTAAAACCACGTTTCTCTAAAGTCTTTTCTACTCGTGATGGTTACGGGGAAACAGACGGCAAATGTCAACCTGGGATCATATACATATTTTATACAGCACGCCTCGGAGACAGACGCGGCTTTAATCCACCCACACTTTTTTGGAAGCAGAGAATTTTCATGAACATTAATGAGGTCCGGTAAATACGTTTAATAGTCATCACTGCCCCCACCGATGTCCCTCACCCTGCCCTGGTCACTTCACAGCATTGTAGTAATTCTGGAATACTGATCCCACACTGCTTTTATAATCATTGTTCTTTCAGTTACTCATTGTGACCGTCTCTCAGACGTTACCTATTGATTGCGGTGACTGGTCCAGTCCTTCTAGACAGGTGTCAGTAATATGCTATGAAGTTGGTGGTCTCCTATGTGAAGGAGCAGATCACGCCCCCTGGAAGGCAGCAGACTAAGGGGCAGATTCGGTACTTGCACCTGTTTTTTTAGATGCCAGTGTAGACCTGAGCCAATCCATGTTGGAGATGTGTGAACATGAAATGAATGGATCATATATATTCTACGTCATTGATGGAAATGACGCGCAGCTCCTTTCTTTAAGCTTCATTTCCATTATGAACCAGGTTAAAAATAAACCTGTATTATTAATAATGAACGCCAGTGCTGATGCTTAGGTTACAGGGATACTCCATTCATTGGCTGCATTGTGTGAGACACAATGGGGACATTAGCTTGGGATTTACCGTTTGCAAGGAACACTATAAATAAAACTCGCATGAATGATCTGGCCATGATGTAACGGCAACATAAAAGAGACTTATAGTGTATACAGCTAATGATTTCCCGCAGGCCTGTTCAGCGCACTGAGCCGTACGTTGAGTTCTGACGTGTAACATCTTAACATAGAGACCAGATGTTAAGCCCACGACTGTTTTGTTATTACACCACAACATGTCTTTCGGGGGCAGTTTGCACCTTTATAGGACGTTTATGTACGGGCTTATTTGTACTCTTAAGGTTTTGTTGTCATGGACACACAGCCATGTTTTGCCTTCAGCATCTCTAAGATATACTGTTTACGGTGTCTTTTATATATATATATATATATATATATATATATATATATAATAGGATGTATTACTGATATTAGGGCTTACATGCAGTCATTTGGCGGATGACCAGGTGCAGGGAATGTTGTATCCATCTTTAATACAATAGTAATAAAATTAATGTATTATATAAAGAAATGTCTAAATAAGCAACCTATTGTATAAAAGCTGCAGCGCAAACCAATGTATCAAACAATGTATTATAATGATGCAGTAGCCTTAAACACCACCTTGCAATGGTTCTTTATTAATAAGAACGTATACTAATAATCGGAGTCTGAACACCATGTTCAAAGCAATTATTGTCTGGATAGGTTAATACGTCGTTGCTATGTTGGCTCATTAGTCATGCGTAGCCTCATTATACAGTTATTTATACATAGATTCCGCAGAATGTAGATGTAATCAGTTTTCAGATGTAATGTTAAACATTAAACCTAGATAAAGAAATCTTAGATGTTTGGAAATCAAGGGATTTTATGATAACACGGTTAGTAACCATGAAGTCACCTCTGATGGTTAGAAGTTGTGTGTTGGTTAATGCAGCCTGCTATATACAGACATAGGGGCCGATTCCATCCCGCTTCGCGCAGTATTTTCCCCCTTACGCAAACAGCATAAGGGAGAAAATCGCGCACTTTGCAGCTCGTGGCTCATTGAACCACGTATAAAAAGACGTGAGTATTCAGTCCCGTAATAGACGGGGAAAAGCACTTCACGATTGAATCGGCCCCATAATGCTTTACAGATTGTATTGGTGGCACACAGGATATAGAAATGGACACGTGGTTGCCTGTACTCTGTGAACCATGTAGTTATCTTTGCATGTGCTAATTAGTTTCTCTATGAAAATGTCTCTCTTGGTGGACTGGATCCTGACTTAGACCGCTGAACTTAAAAGCATAAAGTTACCAGCAAGACCATGATAAATTGCAGGGGAGGTAAATATTATTGGTTGTAATCAGTATTACAGGTGAGAGATGATGTTTCCAGCACAAGTGTAATAACAGTGTAACAGTAACACTGGTCAGTATCTGTGTGCAACATGCAACAATAAAGTATTCTCCCTGCATGCACACACTGACATTCATTTTACCATGTTTCTCTGATAATAAGACACTGTCTTATTTTTTTTTTCTTCAGGACAAAAAAAAAAACCACCATAGGGCTTATTTTCGGGGTAGGGTTTGTTTTATTGACCTGTTTTTAATCCAATAATGGCCCCCCAAGTGTTGCTGACATTATGGCACCTCATTGTTCCCCTCAGTTTCATTACATTACATAGGGAGAGAGGAGAGAGCATAGCATAGGACTGTACATTAGTTACAGGTAGTTAGTTTTAGATAGGGCTTATTTTCAGGTTTAGCGTAGCACAGGACAGTGATTCAGATAGGGCTTAATTTCGGGAGAGGGCTTACTTTACAAAGTTTACTGTAAAATAGGATAGGGCTTATTATCAGGATAGGTCCTAGTAACAGGGAAACACTGTACCTCCCCTGCAATTCAACATGGTTTTACCCACTCGTAACTTTACGCTTGTAAGTATAATGGTAATAGTCTGAATCCGGTCCAACTTCCTTAATCTCTAATGATTTTTTACATAATATGCGTTTACTATATATTTTTTTTCCTATAAGGATATGGCTCTGTCATTCAGATGTACCCGGGTACTGGACCAGTCAGAGGTGCAACCGATTGCTTTGGATTTCCAACGTCGTTTTACAAAACGCTTTGCGAGTTTCCCCTCAACAAAGTAGAGAGCCTGATCTCTGGGACATTCTCTCACAGTCCTGGTCCTCCTGAGCAGGACGCTGCCCAAGCCGAGGAGGGGAGCAGGGGATCAGTACAGGAGAATCAGGAGCTCCCTCAAGGAGCTGACGAGGAATCCTGTCCATCCAAAGTATCTGAAAGCGCCATGGAGTGCAATGAGCTGGAGAGCAAGGAGGGGGTGGAAGATGCTGGCGAGGAGTCTGTTAACCACAAAAGTGGCCCAAACCCTGAAAAGAAACTCCTGGTAAGTACCTGGTAATACAGATTCCATTAGAAACAAACTGTGCAAATAATTGCTGAAAATTTTGGGCCTAAATTTACTAAACAGGGAGATGTGTTGCTATGGGCAACCTCCCCAATTTCCAGATTCCGTTTCACGCTCACATTCTCCACTATGTGAAATAAAGTTGAGAGCTTGAATCTGAATGGGGATGTTTCCTATAGCAACCTTTGCATTCTCCCTGCTTAGTAAATTTAGGCTTGGTCTTAATGATAAACCAATTGGCTGGGTGCAACACGGGGAAATAACCCATACCTTCCACGTTCCATACTAAAAGATTGCTACATCTGGAAGGGGGTGACTCTAATTTTCATGTTTACTAAGGTGAGGTAAGGCTCTCACATTACACATTATCTCACATACAGAGGAGCCCCTTGTCCCTATAACGGATGTCAGAGGGTTTGTATCCCAGCTCTGCTATAGTGATTAGACGCTGCAGGAATGGGGGGCCAGTATAGGAAGGTTCCGGTGCTGACCTTTGAACGATGGTACTGTACCGGCTGAAAAAAGTCCAGTTGGAGGGTATAAAAACAGTGGCATAAACAGGCTCCAACACAAGAGAAAATGCAATACACTAAATAGAGGTAACAGAATACATGTTATGCATAGTTTGCAAATAGCAGCAACTATTAGGAAATGACAGTACAAGACTGCGGCAACTGGAAACACTAGATACAGTGGTACAAAACAAGAACCAGGATAAACACGAACAATGATGCCAGGATACATGAATACATACACAACCTGTTTCAGAGGAGAATCAGTTCACAGTAGTGGTCTCCAAAGATGTGACCCCAGCTTATCAAGTCATACGTGTTATCATGGTTACTTCATTTCTGTACTCTAAAGGGTTAATTCCTAGCAGCTCCAACTATTCTGTCAGAAATCTGTTTTCCAATATAAATTGCGAGTAGGTAATACTGTGTAAGAGAAAAGTCCATATCGAAGGCTTTCTGCAATTGTCTGAAAACCGTTCTCTTTGTTTGATTTGCAAAATGCATTATTATTTTTTTTTTTTGCCTTTTCATCCTTCTCCAAGAATGAGAAATACATTGTGTAAAATTAAATCCAGCGGATGCTTCAATCGCCGCTCGCAAGATGAAAGCGGTTATATCGGCCTGTAGGAATAAAATGGATGAGATTACTGCGCATTCATGCAGCGGGATTGATTGCCGCCTTTACATTTATGAATCCTTTGCTTGCTTCTCGGCGGTTTATATTTCATCGTGGATGACCATATAGCATTGATGCTTTTCTAGTATGTGCTAGTGTGCATCATATACACTGGAGTATTCCGTTACTTTTACAAGTTGACCCTGGGCTTCGCTGCTCTGATATCCGACAAAGAATCGGAGATCAATGACTGGTCTTGTCGGATGATTTCATTTTACTTTTATTAAAGACTGAGCCGATTTATCTATTCACATTCGTGGGCTGTGAGCGTCATTGTAAAATCAACGCTGAAGTCTCTTTCATTGGTATCATTGTGTACAATACTATGTGTATTAGTGGCAACGTATAGGGGCAGCTATTTTGTGTTGTGTTCCAGGATGCAGCAGAAAGCAGCAACTAATAAAGGTTTACACATTAGGTGCTGGTAGTAATGAATAGATGAGCTGTATGTTCCCTGATTGTATGATGCAGTAAGATTGCACGACATGCCAGCATCCATACATATTATTCCCTTTAATAATCTTGCAGGTAATAGAAAAGAAGCGTAAACAAGAAGAGAGAAGAAAGAGAGAGTCAGAAGCTGCAGTTTTGTTGCAAGATAAGAATGCCGATGGGTGAGTACAGGCCCTAAAGGCTACTTATTTAAGGGTTAGCTTAGGTTACTTACGCAAGTCTCTTGCGTATGCTAGTCTAAGTGTATCATTGGCACATGCTCACACCAGTGGTTACAAGATCTCCTAGGACAGGCCTGACCTCTGACTCTTCAAGTGTTTTCTAACTACAATTCCCAACATGCTTTGAGGTTGGGCAGTGGGTGGGATTTATGTAAATCATGCCAAAATACTACCGTGCTTCCCCAATAATAAGACCTACCCCCAAAATAAGCCCTACCCTAATTTTTGTAAGACCGTCCAAAATAATCCCTAGTGAATTCCCCAGGACTGGGGGGCATGATGGGGATAAAAGCAGGACTGTTTATATAAATCTCTGTCAATGTTAATTAAAATAAGACCT
>JABWIB010001229.1:59245-69640 GCA_016617825.1 Platyplectrum ornatum
TATATATATATATATATATATATATATATATATATACAGTATATATATATAAAATTTATATTTTAGTATGTATAAATGTTCCATACACTTTCATGTTGCCATTATACCAGTGCTAGCTCTTGTTAAATACAGATGATGTCAAATGCAAGATACTTAAAACCCAGCAAAGAGTGTCATGATGTGTGGCTAATGGGAAGGCTGACGCATGTTACTCTTATGTAATTTCACATACATACAAACATGCTGCTTACCATGGGGTACAGTACAGTGTCTACATAGTATGCTCCAGTGGTCTATGTCTACCCTGCAGTCTTATGAGAAGACTCTGCAGGTGAAAGTAGGTTTTAATTCTTCAAGTTTCAGTACCTAATAACTGTGAACATGTGTACAACACTGATATCTTGTATCACATATATATTTTATTACATTTCTCCACTATATGACTTTCTGTACATATTGGCGCTAGTAAAATAATGTCAAGAATTGGCCATGTGTAGAGTATAAGCTTGTTAGCTGCAAACATCACTTCAAAGTTCATCCTCCCTCCATATAAAAGTCACATCGTATTATTTCATTAAATGTCACATGCAATAGAGTTATCTATATTATGTGTAACACATTTGTGTGCTTCCCTACATGGATCAATTTTCAATAATATATTGTCAATTCATGCCACAGAATGTATTAATATATGTCTCACCCATACTTATAATATGACAAGATGCAGTTAATAGAAAGAATAAGGTATTTTATTTATACACATTTTATGTTTTGGAATTTAGACAAGATCCAATTATCACAACCTTAGAAAAGGTATGTTTCTAAGTAATCATGTTATTCTCTATGTAGGGAGAGATATAATTGGATACAACACAGAAAGTAAAACATATAGAAGGTAATAAACACATTGCNCCAACCACAATCATGTGGCAATGTGTCATCATTTAATAACCACTGCATACATTTAAGTCTTCGGAGAGACTGACTAAGATGTGTTTAGCTGGCCAGCACTCTCTCATGCAGACAATATAACACTAGTGCTCTAAATTCTCATTACTTCATTGATAAATGGAATAAATAAAACATGTAATGCAACCTAAACTGCAACATTAAAGTAAAATATAAATATATTGCTTATTTAGATTCTTTTATGACATATCACATAGACATAAACTTCAGCATTCAAAATTTGCATTGCTATTGAGGCAAAGCATAAGTAAAAGGAGAAAAGGATATGCATGTCCACCTGTCACGGTAGAAGCAGTACTGAAATGTGTAAAGATAATAAATGTTGTATAACATAATATATTATTATATTAACATATAATATACACTGTCTATGGGTGCAACAAGTGGTCAATTAAAAAGTAAGTATCCACTCACAGCTACCCCCGAATGTAATCATTCATTTGCTATTTGCCTTCATTTTGTCATTAGTTTTACATAATTCTTTACAAACACGTAGTAGATCGAACAGCGTTAAAATCAACACCCAACAAACAGACGCAGTACCCCACACGCGCCACTAGATGTCCCTTCTATAATTTAACATCTGTAGTCTATAACCAAAGTAAGTCATTTAAAATGACTGCTCTGCCCGCATACCTTAAACCCTCATCTACTGCTAGAAACAAGAAATGATCACAGACTGATCACTTACACAGAGATCCATCACTGATCTGTAATTACACCACGCATATACAACAACCTTGTCTACAATATGACCATGACACACATAGTGTTATACACAGCAGCAGCACACAGGCATCCCCTGCGTCTGAATACTGCAAGTGAGCAGATGATTATATATATACATACACACATATATATATACTTTTTTTTTTTTTAAATGCCTCTGATCGGCAATGAAGCAGTTAAAAGGCAGTGTGTCATCTGTCACAAGCCACAGTTCCCATCAGTGTAGTGGAGTGGAATACCTCCTGTTGAATTTTGCATNATGTCTTTCTGCAGCACATCAGCTCCTCACACTGTAACTTACCAGGGGGCATTGTGCACCAGGGCAGAGGGGCTGTATTGCTGCTGTCTGTCTGTCTGGCTTATCTAAAGGGGGTTTCACATTATATTCATCAATCACATTAAAACTTCCCCCGGCTCCAGCGAGATGCATCAGAGAGAGCAGCGCATAGGACAGGTGGCTCAGCGCTGTCCAGGGTGCTGAGCGCTGCCCGGGGTGCTGAGCGCTGTCCGGGGTGCTGAGCGCTGCGCGGGGTGCTGAGCGCTGCCCGGGGTGCTGAGCGCTGTCCGGGGTGCTGAGCGCTGCCCGGGGTGCTGAGCGCTGCGCGGGGTGCTGAGCGCTGCCCGGGGTGCTGAGCGCTGCCCGGGGTGCTGAGCGCTGCGCCGGGTGCTGAGCGCTGTGCGGGGTGCTGAGCGCTGTGCGGGGTGCTGATCGTACCGCACTGGCCAGTGATCACTTACCTTCCAGGGTGCCCAGCAAGAGGCTACACAGGACCAAGACGGGCGGCATCCCGCACACAGCCCCCCGCCCCTTCCCTGTGGGTGGCATGGAGGGTACTGGTTCTATGATCCGCGGGTTACTGGAGATGTTCCGATGTGCTCGGTGTAGCGCTGGCACTAGCAGCTGCTGGGAGCCCGGCTCTATATAAGCAGGCGGGGGAGGCTGGGCTATTCGCCTGCATGTTAAGCAGCGATCCCCTCTCTCCTTCCAGGAACCTGCGTCACGATCCCCCAAACATCTACTGAAGCCCTCATCACTATGAATTATTGATCCTGGAGATGATCCGGATAGAGCAGCACAATACACACCAGACCTGCATCATATACCCTGGATATAGGCTTATTTCTGCACCATATGGTTCTATGGCTCCTACACAATAACAGAACTTATATAATCAGAAGAGACTGCACATGAAACATCTCTTCTAGTGGATTGATGTCAACCAGTTACTTGTTCCTCTTACCCTAACCCTAAATATTAACTCTAAATATTAACTCTAAACCGAAATCTTAACCCTAAAACAAACCCTATATCCTCACCATAACCCTAACCTTAACTTAAACCCTAACCCACCCTAATTCTATGCAAAACCCTAAACCACCCTCACCCTAACCTAAACCCTAACCCTAAATTGTACCCCTAACCTATCCTAACTTCATCTAAAACCCTAATCTACCCTCACCCTAACCTAAACCCTGACCCTAATTGTAACTCTAACCTACCCTAACTCTATCCAAAACCCTAACCCACCCTAAATCCTAACTCACC
Source organism: Platyplectrum ornatum (assembly GCA_016617825.1). Classification (NCBI taxonomy): domain Eukaryota; kingdom Metazoa; phylum Chordata; class Amphibia; order Anura; family Limnodynastidae; genus Platyplectrum; species Platyplectrum ornatum. The sequence goes on from JABWIB010001229.1 coordinate 62,490, forward strand.
ATAACCCTCACCAAAACCCTAACCCACTCTCACCCTAATGTATACCCTAACCCTAAATTATAACCCAAACCCACCCTAACTCTATTCAAAACCTTAAACATCCCTCACCCTCACCCTAACCCTAAAATTGAAACCCTAACCTACCCTAACTCTATCCAAAACCCTAAACCACCCTCACCCTAACCTAAACCCTAACCCTAAATTGTATCCCTAACCTACCCTAACTCCATCTAAAACCCTAATCTACCCTCACCCTAACCTAAACCCTAATTATAACTCTAACCTACCCTAACTCTATCCAAAACCTAAAACTACCCTCACCCTAACCCTAATTGTAACTCTAACCTACCCTAACTCTATCCAAAACCCTAACCCACCCCCACCCTAAATCCTACCTCACCCTAAACCTCACCAAANCCCTAACCCACTCTCACCCTAACCTATACCCTAACCCTAAATTATAACCCTAACCCACCCTAACTCTATTCAAAACCTTAAACATCCCTCACCCTAACCTAACCCCCAACCCTAATAATATCAATATGCTACAAGCATGAGTACAGACAATTCAATCATGATAATTTCATTGCAACTTAAAATAATATCATATTTATTTTTCATCGCGTTGCAAAAATATCCTAATTTCTAGCAGAGAAGTGCAGCGTCACAGCCATTCATTGTCTCACAGGAACCTTTATTTTATAACAGTCACAAAGTTAGTGGGGAAAACAGTGAAATAGCACATTTCTTAAATCGAGTTATTGCTCTGTGTGCTTTGTGATTGCTGCCATTACTTGTTTCTTGGTTTGGAATAAATGGATATAAATGTATTTTATATATGATTGTAGTGCAATGCCTGCTGCTGTACACAGAGGGGTTAATGCACAAAGTGCAGCAACACAAAGCAAAAAAACCTACACAATGGTAAAATGCTGAACTGCAGGAAAGAGCATGTGTAAACAAGAGGAACTGAGAGGCAGTGTTTTGTAGCTCAACTTTAAATTAGAGTTTAAAAATAAAGGGCTGGATTCAAACTTAGAGCAGCAAGTTCTGATTGCTGGGATCGGAAAAAGCTTTCTTATATCAAGTGTATATGAAGTGTATGTGTAAGTGCCATGTTACCTTGACAGACCTGGAGCTAGAATTCCTTTCTGGTAAATGTTCGATAATAGGTTAGAAGAAACGCTTCCGTATGTGATAGGGGAGCTATGTAATTGTACAACAAGAGCTGGATTTCTACAATGATATAGCCAGCAATGTTGGAATAAAGGGAAGGTTCTAGTTAGGCATTTATAAAGGGGAAGATTAGGGGTAGGCTGTATGTTATTGAGGGTTAGGGTTAGGCTGGTTAGGCTGTAAGAAAATTAGGGTTAAGGTTAGGCTGCAGGAGAAATAGGGTTAGGCATCTAGAAAGGGAAAGGTTAGGGTTAGGGTTCCGGAAATGGAGGGTTTGGCTTCTAAAAATGGGAAGGTTGCGGTTAGGGTGCAGGAGATTGAGGGTTACGGTTAGGCTTCTAAAAAGGAGAGGGTTAGGCTGGAGATGAATGGTTAGGGTTAGGTTTCTAAAATGGGGAAGGTTTGGGTTAGGTTGATAGTCTAACAGGGTTAGGTTTCTAGGGGTGAATGTTAAGGTTAGGCTGCAGGAGATGGAGATTTAGGTTTCTAGAAAGGGGAAGGTTAAGGTTAGGCTGCAGGAGAAGGAGAGTTAAGGTTTGGCTTCAAGAAAGTAGAAGGTTAGGGGTTAGGCAGTGGGAAATGTATGGTTCAGTTTAGGGTGATAGAAGAGGAGGGTAAGGTGCAGGGAAATTCTTACTTTATTTCACAGGACCATTCCACTCCATGTCTGTCATGCTCTTCCACATTCGTCTTTTCCATTGCTGCAGCAGTGCTGGACCACACGACAAACCACAAACATTTGTACTATGCAGTTTATTCATTTTACCTCCTCTGCAATTCAACTTTACCCACTGGTAACTTTATGCTTGTAAGGTCAATAGTACGTATGTCTGTCCACAGAACAATACATTTCTGTTTATCTGGAAACCCTCAAATATATATTTAATCTCATGAATAGATAAAGAAGTGGTTCAATGGACTGAAATGTAACTTTAGTAATCCGATTGGTTGTTGAACTAGAGCATTGGAATTGCTTAAGTGTGGGGAGATTCCTCTGCGTATGAGGGGAGAACATATATATATATATATATATATATATATATATATATAGGAATCCACATCCACAACCTTTCCTTACGTTACTTACATAAGGTAGAGTGTGGATAGAATATTTCTTCTGTAATGTTCTTCTGTAACTATGGATACATTTCAAATGAAAAATGCCCATATAACTCTCCATACAGGAAAGATATCTCCAGGTAGGTAGTGTCAGATGACAGCATGGTAACTATGTTGTGAACAATTCACTAAAGGGGCTTGGAAGGTGATAGAGATTATTGACATTAATGTATCCCCTGCATGACTGACCTTATAGAAGTGTTACCTTTTATTTCACAAGGAATTTGATTGCATATAGCTCTTGTTTCATTATGTGGATATTTATACGTGTACTGTTTATTAATGTTCAACAGGGGCTTTTTTATGCGCTTACACCATATCCAAGAGGTGGGCCTTGGATACCGTCGTGTCTTCCATTGACTTTTTCCATTTTGACTACCAAGTAAAGTAACCAAGAAATGACAAGGATAGCATATGCTGCCTTATGAAATAAAGGTTATTTATTCGAATGAACAGAAAAACCTGAGAATCAATGGAAAAGAGTTTTTATTTCAGTAATAAAACATTTTTATTTTCTTCCAGCAGTTTTCTTCCATTATTTTTATTTTATCTGATTGAATCTCAAGGTAATGTGACAATATTCTATCACTCCAACGTCCATTCGGGTGATTTAACTTTCCCATTACTGTCGCCATCTATAATGTTGCCATTTTTTGGCTTCATGAATGTAACATTGGTCTTTTACTATTTGTTTATGTATGATATATTTGTCACTGTAATTTTACATATTAGACCATGCTTAATTGTTTACAATTAATTACAATGTATAGTTAGTGCACACTCCTGGCAATTACTGTCGCTAATTTGATGGTATTGCACTTACCTTCACTTATGTGGTTTATGTTATTTATATTATTTTGTTGTAGATAGATTCCCTTTTCTGCTATATCTGGTTAGATGCTGCAACCTCAAAATATACTATGGGGCTGATGCAGAGTATAGGAGTAAGGGTAAAACAGGTGTAGACCTGGGCAAAACCAAACACTGAACTACAGGGCGGACAAGTATAAACTGTAAAAACATATGAAAGTTGAAAGGTGAAATTTCACAGCTCAACTCTAATGTAAAAATGAAACATAAAGTTATCCAGTTTGTGAGATGTTTATGGAAAAGCCATGTGTTTTACCTGCATGCAATAAAATGNATGAATTAAGGAATTGATTTGCACCCTCACATTAAAATATAGATTTTCTCAACTCTGGATCAGCCCCTATATCTCTTTGCTGCTGTACATAATGTATTAGCCAGGACCTAAATCTGAAGACCCATGGGTCAAGGTAAAGAGCAGTAATCAGCAGTATTAATATATTGATTGATGTTGTTAAAACTAAAGCTGGCCAGTCACTATCATTATACGATAAATTGTTCCAATCAAAAAATTATTGTGGGTAAAACCATGCTGAATTCCAGTGGAGACAAATTTCATTAGTTGTAATCAGTATTAGAGTTGAGAGATGATGTTTCCAGCACAAGTGTAATAACAGTGTAACAGTAACGCTGGTCAGTATCTGTGTGCAACATGCAACAATAAAGTATACTCCCTGCATGCACACACTGACATTCATTTTACCCCCCCCCCCTGCAATTCATCATGGTTTTACCCACTCTTTCTATTGGAACAATTTATCTTATAGTGTATGGCCAGCTTAATCTTTGTATCTCTTAGATATTGAATTTATTATTTTGATGGTGCTGTTGGGAATAAAAACAGATAGTATGCAGAATGATCCATTTAGTCATTTGGATACAAGTGACCTGGGGACTCGATTATTTTCTTGCGTTAATGACTTTATTGCTTCAATCTGTGCTGTCAGTGTTAGTGTTGCAGGACGCAATGAGATCCGTATCACAGGTTTAACATGTCTGTCTAAGTGCAGGCTGAAAGAACAATTACGCGTAATGACATTAAGGCTCCTGGTCTGCACATAAACTCGCTCTGTATCTGGGCTTCTGGCGACCACCCTTCTTGCCCCAGAGGAAACCTGTTTACTTGTAACTTCGTTTCTTGTGCAATGCAACAGCAAATTGAAGCTCTGAAGGCGAATTAGAGGCAGCAGAACGCACTGCAGGGAGGATATACATTGCTGTAAATCCAGCAATCTCATGTTTCAAGACTTATGCTGCAATTAAACGAGCCATAATTCAGACAGGCAGCTGACATCCACCTCTGGGCCAAACTGATATCTATTAACTGCTGAGGAGGTTACTCCAAAATCTACAATGAAAACCTAAAAGCTCCTCGGGAATTACATTGCCCACCTAAAGCAGTCCTGCATCTATGAGACGTTTTCAGGAAAATTTAAATATGGACAAGAAATCTATGTAAATATTAATATTTAACATGATATATAATAATAATCACTGTGAAAAGTGCAACTTTTTTTTTCCCATTCTTCCTAAAGAAGAGACAATAGTGTCTGCAGGGACTTGATGATGGAAGATTGGTCACCAGGGCCTAACTAAGCAGTCAGATTGAAATGTGGGGATGTTGCCCATAGCAACCAACCAGATTCAAGCTCACAATCCCCAGTATGTAAAATAAAACTGAGAGCTTGAATCTGATTGGTTGCTATGGGCAACATCCCCTCTTTTCTATCTTCCTGCTTAATGAATATAGGTCCAGGCCTTGTCCTTTGCTGTGAAAACCACCATTTGGACCATTTGTTTTGGATCTATACACTAATGCCCCTTTGCTGCTCTACAATGCTTGTGAATGACATTAATGTGCAGTGGATGGGGCTTATTGATGTGATCCCAAAGCTGGTAGATGGGCCCATTCTGTTGGCAAGTCTAATGTACCCCCAACAAAACTATATATATATATATATATATATATATATATATATATATATATATAGCATAATTTTCCCACCCGTTCATTACAATATTGTCTAATTCTTCCATTCTGCCATTTATCATCTTGATCAGACACAACTGATAAGGAATGAGATTAGTGACAGAGCAACACTACAGTACATAGGTACCTTAAGAATAAGCAATACACAGTTGATAAGTAGATGGCAGACAGATAACTAGAAGGTGAAATCGACATGGAATAATGAGGTGGAAATAGAATCAAGTAATGGATGAGGATGAGGGGGGTAAAGAGCTTAAGGAGGTAGAGCGGGCAAGCCTGGAAGTAGCAAGGTGTAAGGTGCTAGGGGCGAGTAGGTAGGTAGAGATGGAGGAGAGGAGGAGGTGATGGCAAAAGGAATGGAGGCTTTCAGAGTATAGAGAAATGGCTACATATTGCGCTGTATGAATGTGTACTCTGCAGAACGTAATTTGTATTAGAAATAAATGGTGTAATAAAATATGCATCCATTGCTGGCACTTTATAAGTTAGTCCCGCTATGATATCTGCAGGGCCTCTTCATATTTTACACGCTTTCCTTTCATGTCTTAGTGCTAATGAAAGTCCTCATACGGTCATTTATCTGAATATTAGGGAACCTAGATGTTAAATTTAAAAATCTTTTTCACCTTCCAGTATTCAGTGTACCATGTAAACAGCAATTGTATGTTATATAACTGGCAATAGTTGATGCTGAGGCATACACCTCTTCACTCATCAGGCAATCATAATATTAAGTTTGCATTTTATGAACCATCATGATCACCAATGGTACAATATCAGACGCAATATCTGTACAGTGTATGTATGGAGTCATGATTGTTTAAGCAACTGGCTCAGATTGGCCTCGGCCGTCTCTATAGCAGCCTAGGTCTACCCAATTATCTGTTACCTCCTCCTTTTATACCCAGCAGCTCATTGCGATGTATATAGTATAATATAGTCTGTTTTCCAAGTCTTGCAATTCATGTCTGCAGATTTGCTTTCAATCCTTGTCCTCTGCCTTTGGTTTTCCCTGAGGTCTGTTCCTTGGTTTCTGATCAGCCTGGCCCTGTAGTCTCAGGTGGTGGGCCCTTACCTTGTCCAGGTCCTGTTTGGATTATTGCTGGGTGGCTACTCTCTGCTGTCATTAATGTATACAGTGTTTTCACCAACTGGAGCTCCGGTGAAGCCTCAGGTCTGTGATTGGACTTACCATGACACCCATAACACCCATAACCCATAACTCATAACACTAAGTATAGTTATGTTCTTAGGCTACGCTGTTGGTTTTCCTGTTATTATTTTATGGTTTTCTGATGTATTTCTTGTGCCATACATAACTGACTTGTTAAAAACACACAAGTTTATTTGATATTAAAGTTGAGTCTCAAAGTTGTTCATGTTTGAGAGATCAGAGGGTGAACACTCTCCGGAGTTGAGGACTTTTCTATTGATTGTCTTTGGAACTGGTTTAAAATATATGAATGTAAAAGGGGTTTTATAAAGCTGGAGAATTAATTTAAACTGAATGTGAGTCAAAGAACAGAATTTACAGTAAATAACAACAAAATTAAATAGGACGATGACAATAATGTGAGTAGTACTTGCAGACATGTTTGAGACAGTTTGAGAAAGGGAAAATAAAAACACGAAATTATTACTTATTCGTTGCTATAAATGCAATTTTGACAGACAAGATGACACAGACATTCCCAGACACAGAGGAAAGGGTTTATAAGGTCATTGCTAAATGGAGAGTATATATCAATAGATAATTCAATATAAGACATATAATACCCTCAGTATTTAGACCCACCACCTGGGATCATAAGCGTACTGAGAGTGCTACTGCTAATGTGGACAACCCTTCTTGAAGATTTGCCTGACATATTGCATTCTTAACACATAGGGGTATATTTACTAAGCAGGGAGATTGCAGTGAAATTCGAATTTGGGGAAGTTGCCCATGGCAACCAATCAGATTTGAGTTCACATTCTCCAGAGTGTAAAATGAAACTGA
>JABWIB010001230.1:3118-24778 GCA_016617825.1 Platyplectrum ornatum
TACAGTAAGGGCTTGGCTTATCATGAACGTATGATCCTCCACACCAGCGTTGTTATATGTAAAAGTAATGTACCTGCCCCATGTAATACACATAATGGCAACTGCAAATCCAAGACTCATAACACAGAAGAGAAGAAACATAAAGTATACTCATACTGCATGGGTGGGCCAGGACACGGACTTCATCCACAGCTATGTAGCCAGGGTGATCCTTAACCGAGACAGCTTCAAAAATAATCTGCAAATGTAAAGCACAGAATGAACTGAAACCACAGGCATCATAATACCTGGCTTTTACATATACATACACCTTAATAGAAGCAACCTTACATACCTTAGTTCACCGATGTCAACAATATACAAATTACTATCTGCATTTACATATATTTTCTCTTTTTTTTTTTTTACCTTTTTCCAATTGCATATATATAACAATATAGAAAATGCTGGTATGCAAGAATATGCCATTAAAGTGTAATCTAAATATAAGTCACTGTCTGCAGTGGATATTTAAGAGTAATGATGCCTAAACGCAGGAGAAATGTACTGCAATGGCATTAGCGGCATACTAAGGTTGGAATGACGTGTAATTAGTGTGGCTCTGATTTAATATCTACAATATATGATGTGGATTAAATCTAGGGGTGAATCAGCAAATGTCTGAAGACAATGTTACACAACATTATGAGTACACATGGAGGTATGCTTCTGTTTATTATAGAATTCTCATAGATATATATGTGTATTTATGTGCATTTATTCATTATGATCATGTGTGCTTCTGCTGTCAATATTTAACAGTTCCATTCTTCAAGGCAAAGGCGGCCCATACTCCACCTTTAACTGTACTGTAGCTTTAAATATTGCCGGCAACATCAATCACGTCGTGTATGAGTGTATGGGTGTATGCCATGGTATGAACAATCCCAGCATTGTTTCCATGGATATGAATTTGCAATAAGCCATGGCAGTCAATCAATCATTTGCTTTCATTGTGTGCCTGCATTATTTAAAATTAATAGCTAATTAGTCAATCTACTAATTCCATGGCGCATTCATGCTCTCCCGGTAAGCCCCAAAGAACGATCCAAAAAGGGCTGAAGATAAAGCCAGCAGCTGCCAGCCATTTTCNTCTGATTTGCTTTAGAATGGTCCGTGTTTGGCGCATTAGTCAGTAACCGCGTATACTAGTAAGCGATTTGTGATGGCAGTATGCTGAGTATTGTAATGTTGGAGGACACTAGTATAAGGCATTTCACACCTTATGCAATATATATTTTAGGTTCATTGAAATTTATAGTTGGCAGGAGTAATGCACACAGGATTGCACATGTAACATCATCATCTATAAGTACTGTCTACTTATATAACCAAATACCCCATTGTTCATTTGATTGATTTTTATGTACTGCTGAGAACTCATAGAAGTAGATGACACCGGTGGTTTCACAGGGTGTAGTGTGCCTGGCACGACATAAACATCATTTTGTCTATGGTAACCTATTGGAGTCGTAGTTGAGATACCACTATAATGATATTATTATATAATATTATATATATATTATATATTATTTGTGCTGTGTGAGTGGTGCTTCAGTGCTCAGCAGCACTTGAGGTTTGCTATCATCTGTTATCGCATTGCTGTTCCTAATTTCCATGTGGGATTTCCACCTCCAGGACACTACCTTACTTTTTTACCCATGAGACACACATCTAGGTCTGGATCAGGCCCTCTATTTCGAGTTGTAACTCTTCACCAATGCTGATATGGAAACGATTTCTCTCTTAGGATCCTAAGTTTAGTGAGTGTTTATGGATCCACAGTCCGCAGCCACAAATATCCACTCTTCTTGTACCAATGTATTTCCAATAGACATGCTCTACCTAAGGTTATTCCAACTGCTGTGAACTGAAAATGGCAACGACGTGGATTTATGAATAAGTACACAATGGACCAGATCCAGACTTATGTATTATTGAACTAACAAGCGAGTGGGTAACATCATGTTGAATTGCAGGGGAGGTATATTGAATTAGTAGCAATCAGTATTAGAGTTGAGAGATGATGTTTCCAGCACAAGTGTAATAACAGTGTAACAGTAACGCTGGTCAGTATCTGTGTGCAACATGCAACAATAAAGTATTCTCCCTGCATGCAAACACTGATATTCATTTTACCCCCCCTGCAATTCATCATGGTTTTGCCCACTTGCTTGTATGTTCAATAGCACGTAAGTCTGGATGCAGTCCAATGTAATATCAGTGTCTTTCAAAAAGTGTCTGTCAAAATGGCTGATGAATGGCAATATGTCCAACTCTCAATGTATTATTAGAACTGCCTCCATTCATTGTATAAACAAAATGTAAAAAAGGATTAATCTCAATAAAAGGATTAATCCCAATAAAAACAAGATAAATCTCTTACACAGTATACACGTATACAGTACAAGGTATGAGAAGAAACATATGATGTGCCCACTCCTGCAACCCATGGAAACCTATGAGCCCTCTCGGTATGTGAGACAGGACTGCATAATGAAATCCTGTGGTTGGTAGGTTGGGGAAAGCTCTGCATAGTCCTGTACATCAGGTANTAGCAGCACGTCTGCGCGCTCGCAGGATGAAATCTCATTTTAGAATGTTTAGCTTGCAGTCAAATTGAATAAAATAATAAATATTAAAATAAATAAGATTGTAGCGAGATCATATAATGTAGGAAAAATGACTGTGCTATGCTATATTTTTTGGTTCTTAGTGATTCTCTTGAAATTAGTATTGAATTTCTTTCTGGCTTTAAAAAGAAAAAGGTTGATAGAGTAGGATTTAAAATGTGCTGTTACCCATCGCCTCAATATATTTATAAAACAAAACAAAATCCAAACTTCTCAGGCTTTAATAGCACCTTTGTATTAAGACACTCGCATCTACATTCAGTGCCATCAGTAAGCACTACACGTAATAGATCATACACATTACAAGGCTATGAACTCCATTGTGTATTGAGCTTCCCATCCTTACATACCCACTATAGCTTCCCTTACTGATCGTGTCTCGGTGGTTAGGTGGCATCAAATCCTGATATGGGCCCAATGTGAAAGGGTTAATTTGCCAAGTATTTTCTATCTATGACGGAACCATACACTCTACCCTGAGGATAGCTGAATGATAAGGTGACAGTAGATTCAACCAGCCCTGACCAATTTTTTTTCCAAAAATTTTGTTCTATGTAATACTTAAACTGGCCACACACTAGAACAATTATTTCTCCAATTCTCCAATGATTGGAAATTGGACAAATACTCATTCCAGACAGGCAGCCAAAGATAATTTGATCTTTTGTTCTTCCTAATTATTAGCGTATGAAAGGTCCAATATTGGTGTGTATGTGTATGTGTGTGTGTGTGTGTAGGGGGGGAAATAACAGATAATCCTAAACGATTTTTCTAACATTTGTTTCACTCTCCTTAACGGACAATAAAATGCAAAAACTGTGTACTTTCCTGTTTTATTGTTTTCTGGATGATAATCACTTAGTGGGGACGTTGTGCAGCCAATAATTGACATTTTACCAAGGGAAAAATCATATTGAAGTATAGTATCTAGTAAATCACGCAGAACACAGAAGTGTTCTGGAATCTTAAGTGAGCTGGGTTCTTTATGCACAACAGGAAAGTTGTGGCGTAATGCATAAAAAATGCTGATTATAACAAATATGAGTATAAACACTCTTAAGTCTGGATAGGCCCTATAATATGAATAAAAATAGTGAAGTAGTCAATGGACTGGATCCAGACTTATGTACTTGTAGGGGGGGTGTAGATTTCGATATTTGCTAACAGTAATGAGAACGAAGAGTGTATAGCGCATTCTTGGTTAAGGTAAATGTGGTATCAGTTGTAAATAGTTACTCAGGTCAAATTGGCATCCCCTAATCAAATTTAAAAGACACACAATTCCGATTAGGTCCAATTAAATAAATTGCGCTCTCTTTTATTATCTGCAATTAAATTCTCAGCGTCTTTAGTGTGTCTGTTTATTGACTGATTTGCACCATGGGAGGTGAGGGAAACTGGTTCTCAGTCATTTGGCCCTTTACTAGAGTTGAGAGATGAAGTTTCCAACCCAAGTGTAATAACAGTGTAACAGTAACGCTGGTCAGTATCTGTGTGCAACATGCAACAATAAAGTATTCTCCCTGCATGAAAAACACTGACATTCATTTTACCCCCCCCCCTGCAATTCATCATGGTTTTACCCACTTGTAACTTCACATTCGTAAGTTCAATAGTACGTAAGTCTGGATCAGGTTCAATGAGTCTAGATTTCAGAAAATTACAGGAAATGATCTAGTAATGTAATTCTTATTCTAACAAAAAAGGTTGTGGAGAATTTTACATTGAGTAAATGTACCTGCATATATACCATACATTTGTATGTTCTCCAGCACTGCATTAGAGCTATATGGAGAATTATTAGCCCATCATAAAATAAAACATATTTATCTTGAAGGTCAATTGCTATTAGGTAAAAGACTCCATCTCAAAAAGTAATGATAAAAGTTGCACTTGCCAGAACGAGGAATGACACGGAGTAGTGTGTTCTGCATACATGAGTACAAGACAAAGAGTCAGCTGATGTCATGCTGGCTTCTGTATAAAGCTGCGGAGGTGGCAGCTCCTTTCCAGATAATATATATTTTAATGGTCTATCTGAGTTGTCTTTATGTTGTAACCTAGGGAATTTTATCCTATATGCTTGTGATAAAGAGCGTAATGCAATTAAATGCTTGGATAGAGGACAATAACACAATCACCTAGCAAGTGAAAAGCTCTAGACTTACTGATTATTACAGGAAATAGGTCTTATACAAGTGCCTGGTAATAACATGGTTAAAAGTTTTTGTTCACGTAATACTTTGCACACAAGTTGTGATTCCTTCTTACCTGGTAAGAGTTGGGCCAGAAGGTGCTGATTGCCAGTTCAGCTCGAATCCAGCCTTCTGTCACCACGCTCGATACATTCCATACTGGGTTCCCTTGGGGTCCGCCATTCACTTTCACATAGACGTTCAAAGTACCAGGGCTGGTGCGACCAGACATGTGGTAATGGAAGTCGATGCAGTGAGTATCGTTCTCCTTAAGCACAGGCAGAAGAAGGTGAGCCTTCTGTCCGGTGGCAAACCCTGAGCTGTTGACCATCATGAAGGACCCTGGATGGTACATTGGTGTGTAAATAGAAGAACAATATACTTTAGAGACATATGATGGTTGAAGTGTTGATTATTTAGTTAAAGATAACATCATTAAAAAGGAGATTAAATGAGGACTACAATGAAACACTAGAATCAGAAGAAGATGGTGACGCAGGAGATAAAGCTGTAGATGACATTGAGGAAATAATCATGTTTTTTGGTCACCTGTTGGCACACTGGTATCCAATGGAGGTCTCTCCCATGTGTTAACCTGTTCCCAGGTAAATCCATTGGTGCCAAGAGCGACACTGTATCCACAGCTGTTATAATGTTCTTCAAATGTGCAGCCACCTAAAAGAAACACAATGTTTGATGTCGGTTTTCATACATTGACTAAATTATAAAATAAACTTTGTTTGTAGAACGGAAAGATCTACATCCACTTTATTTGATTGAACAACGACCTGAACATTCGATTGAACATTATCCACTTTATTCGATTTAACACTTCTTAAATTTTACTTGCAACCGGGGAACCAAGTTCTGCTAGACCTTATCATACGGATGCAGGTTGCACAGGTAGAATCAGTAACATTCCTTGTGCCCATTGATGTTGCATCTTAGAGCAGTGTAGGAACAGAAAACCCAATTACGTCTGGTCTACATTGTTCATGATATTTAGACAACCAATTTGCCCGTCATGCTATGAAGTTGGGGGCTATCGGGAACAATTTGTTTAGAATTATGAAATCAAATTATGGAGTAAAAACATTTACAATGAAAGATTACTGTATAAAAAACAACACTTAAATGGTGATAAAGTAGAGGAATTAGGCCATGTCGAAATTTCTGCAAGTTAAGCAGGAAAATCGAGTGACCTGAAGAAAAATCTGTGCGGTTCACACATTGCAGGGAATTATGAAAAAATGAATGTGGTAAACAGACACAAGCAATAAATAGAGAGAATAAAGGAGAGGGAAGGGGAGGAGGATGTGAGTCTAATATTAAATATAGATAGAAGAAATTTCATAATCCTCACAGAAGAACGTTTGTGCTGAGTGGCTGAAAAACAGCAGGAAAGAGTTGCCCATAAGAGCACTGTACAGAAGACTGCATCAATTATTAAGATTTGTGATTAGTTATATAATAAATGACATTGGGGCTGATTCAGCCCTGTGTCTCGGCCAGCCAGGCTGGCGGCGACGAAATGTTTCGCCGATCTGTGCATGCGCAGATTGGCTTTGAATAGCATGGAGTCGGGTGCAAAACCATTGTGATTGCGGCAAAGCGATTGCGGCACCATGTCTGGACAATTACCTGCCTCATTAGCTGTAAAAAAAAAGTTTGTAAAAAAATAAAAGATATTACAAATATTTTTTTAATAATTATAATGTGTCTGTGTGTTTTTTTTTTTTAATAATTTTTTTTATCATTTTTTTTTTCATCCAGTGACTGGGCAGTAGTTGCGCAGTGACTGCCGGCTTTGGTCGGGCATGTTCGAGAGAGCAGAGCTGAAAAAATACGTCTCTCGCCCTTCTTTATACAAATAAGCCATCTTTATGTAAATGATTTCCCTATGGTTAAGAGACAGTGGTCACTTTGTATATGCAAATTCCCTCTGCCAACCACTCCAACCCAGGTCACATTATGTGAGTGAAGAGAGAAAAAAAGTGTAAAATAAAACAAGTAAAATAAAACATAAAATATATAACGTATGTAAAACCAAAGCTCACTAATCTAACTAACTTAGACCTAGGTCTAAATTTACTAAATCACAAGATGTTACCCAAACCAACCAAATTCTAGCTCACATTCTCCAATATGTAAAATGTAACTATGAGTTTGAATCTGATTGGTTGCTATGGGCAACACTCCTACTTTTCCAATTTCGCAGTTTATTAGATTTAGGCCCTAATCTCCTATAACTAAGCCATATCTGTGATCATTATTGCCAGGAGAGGAGAAGCATTTATCTATACCAGTGAAGGATACTAAGGAAGAAAACGCAGCTTTATTCTCTTTTTTTCTATTCTTGAAATAGTTTTTTCTGCTGCCCACTGACATTATCCACAGTTTGGAAATACAGAAGGCACTTGAACACTATCATGTCACCATAAATACAGCAAAACAGATGCAGAAATATGGATGGAGTTGTCGGTAATGCGACTGCTGCTATCACATTGTGCTGGCTGCTGATTGATGAACAGACTAAATACGGCCAATGATGTGTGCAAAGTGCCCATCCGTTACATCTATCTGCAGCATTATCTATGAATGAGCTTATTATACATAGCCAAACGGCGATGCTGACATTTCTACGACATACACATATAACATGTACAATGCTCGCAACCATTTAGAGGATATGTGTAAATAATAAGGCAAACTATACTTGCTACACATAAAATGTATTATACAAATGCTAACAGTCTATTTTGGTCTATGACAGAGCAATACATATTGTATGAGGCTACTTATTTGTATTTAATGAAAAAAAAGGGAATTTTAAAGATAACAAGAGTATTTCTATCACAGGCTTTCAAAAATGTCTCTAAAATGTGTGTGTGTGTATATATATATATATATATATATATATATATATATATAAAATGTAAAAATGATATTCCTTTATATTGGAAATATAGAACAACAAGAAGAAAATATCTGCTAGGTATATTGTAAGGGACACACACAAAGGAAGTCTTTTATATGGTCTACTTTTATAAGGGCTTTTATAACTTTTGCCTAATAAACTTTTACTTAAAAACACATAGACCAAGAAACAAGAAAAGTAACCAAACCAGGTTGACATACTAACTACGGTAACCTTGAACTTATCGTCCAGAAAAGACATGATAACAAGTTATGTATTTTAATGTACTCGTTCCTTTGACTATAAGAACCTATGGTGAATTTTTTTAGTTATTGTCAACTTCCAACCCAGAGCTGTAAGGGCTTGGTTATGTCTCTATCTATCAACAATAATGATAACTGATTCTGAAGCATATATAATAGTACTAAATCCCTCTCTGCTTATGTGAGCTTTTGTGAGGGGTATCAAGAGGAAATGAAGAGTGAATTGCATGTATAAGGGTCTGCCATACTGCTGCTTCTCCGACTGATTTAATAGAAATAATATAAATCTCCATTCACTTCTATTATTTTATATGTTGTCTTATGGCTAATTCTACATTTTCTCTTTGACCACTAATTTTGTATATATGATATGCGACACTACTTACCTGATACAGTCTGGACCAGGGGTCGAAATGGAAATTTAAATGAGGCAGTATGAAAACAGAAAATAATAGAAGTCAATGGAGATTTATAGTTTGATCATAAATACATAGTATAGGAATAGAATTATCATTGATCGGAAAATCACCATTACCTTATAGGTGTGGTGTTTCCAGAGAGTGAATATATACATTGTGCAGAACAACATCCTTAGGCCTTAAGGGCCAGCCTGCAGCACAGTGCCTGTACCTACCTCTACTCCAGACACTGATATGACCACTGATTGAAACATTTGATTCATCATAGAACCAAAGCAAAGTACTGGTATACATCTGTTTATGTATTTAATAAACTGTTACAAGTATGTATCTTTTATACTTAATAAACTGTAATCTGTGTATCCAAAACACTGATTCATCACGGAACAATATGTCATCAATTCTGTTAATGAGCTGGAGGTTGTTACCAATCTATGTAATGAATATAAAACATAAACATCACCATAAAAGCTGCACAATACAGAACAATATGGAAATAATAGCATGCTAATTCAAAC
The DNA here is from genome assembly GCA_016617825.1 of Platyplectrum ornatum. Taxonomy (NCBI): domain Eukaryota; kingdom Metazoa; phylum Chordata; class Amphibia; order Anura; family Limnodynastidae; genus Platyplectrum; species Platyplectrum ornatum. Next base: position 12,103 of record JABWIB010001230.1, read on the forward strand.
ATAACATTCTATGACAGAAATGATTTAGGATTTGTGTAATGGAACAATGGGCAGGATCCAGCTTTCGTTTCCTGCGTAAATGACGTGACTAGTAATGTCTGCACATGCACGCAACAGATGTCACTAGTACGTTGTTTAAATGTACAAAACTCCAGCTTCATACGGTTCAACAATGTACAAGGCTCTGGTTTATTCATTAATATGCTTGATCCGCACTGTGGGCGCACTGTTGGCGGGGATAGGCATGTTAAAGAACTTTATGTACCAATATCTGCTTCATACATGCAAGTGAGCACGGGTCTTGTGCAAGTCTAGATCTGGTCCAACGGTCTTAAACAAGATGGAAAAGTTCTTTTAGAAGCAGACAATAATATTCACTGGGCACAATGTGTTATCAAAAAGATTTTTACATTGAAGAATGAAAAGACTATTCCCTGGAGCTGAGATTTCACTGCAATAAAAGCTCCTCAAAGAGTAGGGCCTAAATTTACTAAGTGGTGAGATTGCAGTGAGATTGGAAAGTGGGGATGTTGCCCATAGCAACCAATCTGGTTGCTATGGGCAACAATCCCACTGCAGTCTCACCGCTTAGTAAATTTAGGCCTAAATGTTATAGCACAATCTAATATTTTATAACACAAGCCAATAGTATATTATATTATATCGTCATTTATTATATCGTATATTATAATATAAGTCAATAGTGCCTAAAGTCTGAATCTGGCCCATTGTTCTTAAGCCTGAATGTGTCCCCATCGATTAGCTGCTCCCCTCTGAGAATGTGAAGTGTGGAAAGATGATGAGAGTCTGACAGGAACTATATGGTGAGTGATACAGGGGAGCCTTGATCTGACTCACATTAATCCAGAGATGATCAATATCCATTTGATTACATTTAGAAGCATGTCTCTGTACGATCACCAGTAAGTACTACAGATGACACATACTGAAGCAATACACGGCTGGTGATCCTGAATGTCATATTCGCGATCAGACCCCCAGGTTAAAGACTGGCACTATCCTGGCATTCTGGCAATGGCAGGCATACTCATTTATATGAAAATGGATTCAGCACTTGAAATAGTTTGTTTTATTGTGAAGTGGTAGGCATAACATAAATATAATAAGTGAAATGGTATCAGATATTATAAATCCTTTCTACATGCAATTTAAAGATCTTTGAAAATACAAATATATTCAATATCACTGACTATCAAAATAGTTTTATGTAAAATTCTCAGGAACCTGCTTTCCCCTGGTAATGCTTGATTTAAATGTATTTTATATCTGTTATTGCAGGCTAAGATGCATTAGACACCTACTTAAAAAATATTCCTTTAACAACCTATCCCCTTAAGTAAAAAAAAAAGAGAAATAGAATAGTTTCTGGGGCCATAGAAGGAATTTGATTGGCGTCTCCATGAGACTTGTAGTATGACTTCTAAGACACTTTCATTCCAGTGAAATGCAGCCTCAGCAACATTCTTTGTTTAATGCGATGCCTCGAAGTTTGTCAGTTTACCTGCAGGTAAACTCAGGAGGTAAACTCCGGATACAAAGCCATATTGTGTTCTCTGTAGTCCCTAATAAGTTGTGTAGCAGGGTATCTCGCTATGGTGACACAGTATATTCCAACTATTATTTATCATTTCTTAACAGTCTGTAATGGCTAAAACTTACACTGAGAATCAAGTGGTATGACAGTGCTGGCCTCAGGGGCAGGCTGGCGACATTCAGCCTGGGGGGTAAGCTTCTCATAGGAAGATATCGTAACTTACCCCTCCTGCGGTACCGCGTTGTCTCCCTACAGCTTCTATGCGGATTAATGGCTGTCAGCGCTCTAGCCATCCACCAATCAGGCTGACTGGTTGCTGGTTGGTATGTAGGAGAGAATGGCTATCGGCAATATGACTGGTGGATATCCCCAGCTAGCCATTAGTCAGTACATTGACAGGCTTTTACTGTGTGGTTGACAACTAGGAGGCAGGTTCACACTGCTGCCCGGCCATTCTGCTTGTGTGTAATCCACTATCAGAGCGAGATCTTTGCCGGCCTCTCAGATGGCCCCAAATAGCCTAATACCAGTAGCCCCAAAAAGGGGCAATGGCCCGTGGGGCACATGTCCCCCTACCCCCTGGCCCAGCCCTTCTGGCCCAACAATTCCCTCACCTTCCACTCATTCTTCATAGGCCGAGCTTGGGGGACAAACTTCAGCAGCTCTGTATGTTTTGGCTATAGATTTGGCTTTATACATTATCATACATGCGAGCCTTAAAAGCCATGCCCTCATAGTGCCCCCATGCAGTGTTATGGGCCTTTTTGACAATGTAGACCTGGGGCTGTAGTCCTATTAGCCCCACTGTTAATCCTTCCTGGTAGATACTAAATATCATTACTTTTTTGATGTGAAATCTTATAAAAAGCTCAAGAAAACCATACCAGTGGTCTGAGTACCCCCAGTCATTGCTGATTTGGGTCTTCAATATTTATTTACAGATACCTGTATAGATATAGATAAATATACGGATGGATCCCTAGGTAACACACATCCAGGTACAACCATCTGAGGTACAGGGGAACCATATAACAGACACCAGGGCCGCCATCAGGGGGAAATATCCGGGCCACCCCAACCTCAAGCAGTGGCCCCGCGCCCTGTACTGGTGTACCGGACACTGCCCAGCAGCCTGCCTGTACTCACTTAGACGCCATTATTGGTGTCTAAGTGAGTTTAAATATGCCTGACGGCTTCCTGCGTTGACGTTGTGACGTCACAACGTCCTGGCGCTATGTGGGGGCCCGGCACCCCGGGCTTTTTCAGTCCTGGGCCGGCGTAATCCTGGCGGCAGCCCTGACTGACACCAAAGAATATCTGGCTTATACATAATAGTAACTGGGATAAATCTATTGTTCTCTATTATGTGGAAGAGAAAATTAGATTTTTTTTGGTTTGGTTTTATCGGGTCTGAATATTGTAATAGAAGATGAAAAGTGTCCTATTGTCTCATGTTCTTTTTGTCTGATTTTAAAACTAAATAACAAAAGAGGGTTAAAAACGCTGAACCTCATCGCAAATCACATTTAAGCCGGTTTGCTCATAGCCCATTATCAGCGACAAGAGATGTTGCTTCATACTCACAAAGACCAGTTTAGCATTATCCACAAACATTATATTTGTTCTTTGTCATATAAAACCTGTGATTTTCTCAATTACTCTTCACATGTTTCATCAGAAAGTATTAACCTGGAGTTCGGCTGCCGGTATTACTTTACTCGCGCTGAATTGACTAATCGCAAGAAATTTTTATTTAAGCCCTTTCTCCATTTCTCAGCCATGTAATAAACGTCGCGGCAAATAACTGATCAATCATTTAATTGCGGCACAGACAATTTGTCTACCTTTTAGAAAACCCAAATGTAGCCTTCAAACGTACATTAATTTAGAGACCACATTTAACAAATGACAAGTAGAATAGAAACGAATGGCTAGACAAGGTATTCCTAAATTGCCACTACTTATATTTCACTATGTAAAGTTAATTACAATGAAAAAGAGTCGTAACGGCAAGGCAGATAATCTTATTAAATTATTTCTTTAAACCGTAATGCACAGCATCAAATTACATCAAGTCTCCTGCTCCCATCCCAATCCGCTGGCTTTAATCCAGAAGTTCAGTTACGTAAAAGTCCTGTCCGAAATTATTAACATTTTGGAAAACAGCCTTCTCCATTTGTCAGGCGCAGTAATGGCTGAGTTACACACTGTGACACTGTGGTCTAAGTTATAATAATGACTGTCTCGCTGCAGAGAACAATTAGACGGGTTCAGGAGAGAACATTAAATCCACGTAAAAATGTTCAAGGTCTTCCTTTGAGGTCTTGTGTTTGTGTTATTGGGATAGTGGTGTGCATCCAGATTTAAGAACGTTGCACATAGAGGTTCCCAAACTGGGCGCCTAGGCTCCCTGGGGTGTCACGGCTCTCTCATTGGGGTGCCACGACTCTCTCATTGGGGTGCCGCGACTCTCTTATTGGGTGCTGCGGCTCTCTCATCGGGGTGCTGCGGCTCTCTCATCGGGGTGCTGCGGCTCTCTCATCAGGGTGCCGCGACTCTCTAGTCGGGGTGCCGCGGCTCTCTCGTCGGGGTGCCGCGGCTCTCTCATCGGGTGCCGCGGCTCTATCATCGGGGTGCCGCGACTCTCTCATTGGGGTGCCGCGACTCTCTCATTGGGGTGCCGAAAATGCTGTCATTGGGGTGCCGTGGAATTTTATTCCGACGTGGTGCCACGTTGCAAGTGTTACTAGCAATTTTACGTCATGTATAGGAGCTACACAAGATTTTATGTCAACCTGAAGTATTTCTGTCTTTACCTAAATAGTAAATAGTTATTACACTATTTTGATTTAAAAACTTAAAATATGGGAAATGATTTTGCCTTTTGGGGTGCCTTGGAAATTTATGGAGATCCTAAGGGTGCCTTAAAATGAGAAAGTTTGGGAACCACTACCCAAACAAGTAAAATCTGTGCCTTTTCTTCTTCCTCCGCATCACTCTTATTGAAAGGAGTGGCATAGGAGGTGCATAACACGGACACAGTGTCCTAGCTGACCTATTGCTGTTAATGCCCTAAACCATCCAGGCACTGTGTCTGTGCTGTGGCAGTGCATGTGCCATCGTCTGTTAATTAGTTTGAGAAGGCATGTTTATTAGTGCATCATGACAGTGTTTTTATCCTTTTGGAAGCAGATTCATACATGTTCTATATGGTATGGTATAGTTCTGGTATGGTATGGTAGGGTAATGAACGTCCACTCCCCTCTCCCACTCATAAGTGCATATTGTCTGTACGAAGATCGAACTCCAATGCAAGAAAACAAAACATGATTAATAAAACAGTTACTGCAGTAAAATATAACAAACTTGCTGAAGCATTACCCGATACAAATAATATACCCATTCTAGGCATAAGGCAACTTGGCCAGTAAGAAGCGCAGTGGCAATATCTAGTATAAGTACTGTAAAATATAATAAAAATAAAAAAAGTCATAATGAATGCTTTAGTAGTATTGATCTTTAAACACACTTGTCACCTGTCTCATAGTAATTAACCATTTTCATTCTCCATTCTCTTATGGGCCACTAATGTGTCCAACTGACTGATCTCTAAATAAGATTTCAGCAAAGAAACTTACTAAATCCAATTCTGTTTTACAATTGAAATTTGTAGTTGAGCAATGCTTCGCTCAGGTCTACAGTTGTAGGGGTATATTTACTAAGCGGTGAGATTGCTGTGAGATTGAAAAGTCGAGATGTTGCCCATAGCAACCAATCAGATTGGGTTCACATTCTCCAGTATGTAAAATGAAATTGAGAGCTTGAATCTGATTGGTTGCTATGGGCAACATCCCCACTTTCCAATCTCACTGCAATCTCACCGCTTTGTAAATACACCTTGTAATGTTTTATTCTCAAACTCTAAATCATCATCAAAGGTGGGTCTAAGCCAGTATTGATTATTTGAGTATTTAGTATATTGAGTATTTGTATTGACTTGCTGTTGTCATTTTATGCATATCTAGAAGAGAAAAAGACACAAGCTCTTGTCACTGCCTGGAAAAATGGCAGCCAGAACGGCTATGAATAGCATGGTGTCGGGCACCCTTGCGAGTCCCCCATATGGAAATGAGAAAAGGGGCGTTCCATGCCAGAATCCCAGAATCGGGTCCGATATTTCCATCCCAAGTGTAATAACAGTGTAACAGTAACGCTGGTCAGTATCTGTGTGCAACATGCAACAATAAAGTATTCTCCCTGCATGCACACACTGACATTCATTTTACCCCCCCCCCGCCAATTCAACATGGTTTTACCCACTCTTGATTAAGCTGGTCGATTTATTGCATAGTGTATGGCCAGCTTATGTCAAAAGTGCCTGAATCTGGTCCATTGATCCAATGGTCCTGACAAATCAGCCATATTGTATTACTGATATCATTGACATTAACCCCTTAGATACATTTTCAATTAACTGCAGAGTTGCCTAATCAACAATGAGCCTCTGCAGTCACATGATCTTTGCGCATAGCGGGTTCCGGAATACACATTGTGAATAAATTCCCTCCTAAGGGTCATTTCTATTGGTTTGCTTCCTACACATACACCAGTATGGAAAAAGCAATAATAAGTGTGGATTTAAATATGGTTTTGCTAGCAGTGCTGCCGCATATGTTTTATGTCTCTTATAATTGCCACATTTTTCTTGCTTCTAATATCGTGTTGATTCGCTGAAGCCTTAATACTCTGTGTGGACATGAATTGCGGTGTTTGTTTTCAATATAACAGCTTGTGTTGTGTTAGCAGAACACAATTAAATAGTGGTAAAATAAATGACTTAAAGATATGCGATTGTGATTTGTATGTATCGCCAGACGCAATATACATAGCGGGTAATACTCACAGCGTAATGTCTGACTGAGATAACTGTAACCTTCCCCGATACAACACTCGTATTACCACAAATTAGTCCTATTGTATAGTGTGTGGATTATAGCTCACTCCTGATGCTTTCTAGATAACTGCTGGTACTCATGATCTTTTAAATATCTTTCCATGTGTAGTTATTATCCTGTTTTTACGCATGTTATTATTTATTTATCTGTAAGCCTAAGCACAAAATTATATTCGTACACCAGGGGCTATATTTACTGAACTGTGGGAATGGGAAAGTGGGGATGTTCCCATAGCAACCAATCAGATTCAAGCTCTTAGTTTCATTGTACATACTGGCGAATGTGAGCTTGAATCTGATTGGTTGCTATGGGCAACATCCCCACTTTTCCAATCCCGCAGCGGGGGCAGGACGATGGACGCATCCGACTGATCCGTGCTAGTAGATCAGGGAGTTCCACAATATTTAAATCATAGAAGAAGGGCTTCCTCATTTAAATAGTGGCAGTAGCAGAGTCAGCTGCATGCACATCCGCCATATGCTTACACCATCACAGGAGCAGGTCATATTCAATGGGTAAATACACATATGCTATTTAATTTTTAATATATTAATAAGTTCTTTTTACTAAATATATATATATATATATATATATATATATATATATATATATATATATATATATATATATAATTAATTTACTATAAATGCCTACATTTCTGCACAAACATGAACCCTGGATAGGAACAGCACAGAAAGTCAGCTCCCAGGTAGGTGTGTAATGCTACTTTCGTTAGACAGGGTTAATTAGCCACCCTAGAATCGTGTACATATGGCGGCTGTTTTGATAGCTTTGCTCGTACAGCAAAATTGACAAAAAGGATAAAGTGAAAAAGGTCAAATAAATCTGAACGCTTTCTCTCTGAACACTGAAATACAGAGAAGACATCCCGGTGTATGTACACAATGGACAAGTGCCCTATTACTCTTCACTCTTTATTTGGAAGTTTTTAAGTGCATTAACATTCCTCAAACACACTCATAAGAAACAAGAGCTTTTTAAAATAATGCCTCCTAATCGTGTTCAACACAAAGTGCTGAAGTGTCTGCTGTTTACTTTGGCTGGAAGAATTTTTTATTACTAAATCCATTAAAAGTGCATAGTCTACACATGTGAACCTTGCATGATCTTCCCCTGAAATACAGGGAAATGTCACCAAACAGAACGAAATATTGAGGAGAATATAATGGTGTTACACAGTGGCTCCTGAACAATGCCACACCAACCACTCATTGGTGGTATGCAGGACTATTGAGCATGGTTATAGAGACTTACAGCATATTAACCATGAATGATATCAGATGGCAGAGGGTATGTTATATAGATATGTTCAGGACGGCATAGCATATGTAACAATTGGATCTGAAAATCATTCATAAACATGTAATAAATATGTATGGGGATTTGGCCTGTGTCTGCATGATAATGTCACAAACAGGAAAATATATCAGAAGTGGGAAACGTGTCTGAAAAGAAATACATAAAAGAGCTACGTTGTGATACTAATTGCACGACCATAGGGAGAGTGGAGGGATACAGGTGACACGTCATAGAAATGGCCTCAAAATGACTTAATGCATTAGATTATAAGTACAGTAAAACAATGAACAAGTGTGACCCAGCTACACTCATTTATGGAGTCGGGACACTTGGGAGGCTTGTACTATATATCTAAAGTCACACACATAAAAGTTTTTACCTCTGGGGTTGTGCTACTGTTCTGTTCAGTAAACCTATATAACTCTTGTCTCAATCATTACTAGGTATAGACAGGACGTAATGTCATCCTTAGAAACCCTATACATGTAAGAAATTAACAGAGGCCAGGAGCTTCAGGTGTACAAACTCCACCTCCATGCTACTGTCTTTTTGTTTCTCCCAGCAATCTGGGTGTGAAGAACCAAGCTGGTGGATGCCACTAGAGTTACCCCTGACCCTACTCCATACCCAGCCCGTACTTTTTAGCCCTGATGCCATCTTGGCCAGTTGTATGTCGCACAGGCTGGCAAAGGACAATGTAAGGGGTTAATTCTGGGCATGTGTGTACACTATCTGATATCTGGAAGGAGGGCAGAGCTCATCTCATTCTAAACATCTTCTCTTGGACCAAACCAGACCTTTTGGAGTCAACCCAGCAGGGGAGGTAATATGGAGTTACAGTGGTTTTCCTCGTCTGTCACCTTTCAGAGGAATGAACCAAGGACCCTCTCTTCAGGAAATCCCTGGGAAGGCTGGCTTGCCCGTGGGAATTTGACACAGGACTTAAGGGGGTGAACTGTGGTGGAGGAAGAGGAAGAGGAACTGTGGTGGAGGAAGAGGAAGAGGAACTGTGGTGGAGAAAGAGGAAGAGGAACTGTGGTGGAGGAAGAGGAACTGTGGTGGAGGAAGAGGAACTGTGGTGGAAGAATATGAAGAGGAACTGTGGTGGAGAAAGAGGAAGAGGAACTGTGGTGGAGGAAGAAGAAGAGGACCTGTGGTGGAGGAAGAGGCTGTGAAAATAAACCAGGTATGAGCACAGTTCATAATCTTAACAAGTGGTAGCTAAACCTTCCCAACTTAGATCATATAGAGTTAAAAAGAAGCCAGATCACTGTGTATTGACATGCCGTTTAATCCATCACATAAGGCAGCTCATCACTGACGGAGCCTCCAAGCTCACACATTTATTTTGAAATGTACTTTTCATTATTAATATGCCAGCAAAGTTAGACGCCGAGCACATAAGATACTTTATTGAGGGCATTTATCATGGACCAGCCTCTAGCCAGAGCCAATTTAATTGATCAACCAACAATTACTCCTCAGAGGAGTAGGAGAGGTTACTCATATAGAAATCTAGAAAACAGTTGATATACCTGAACACACTGGACCTGATATACCAGATTGCATAACATGGTCCCGGTTAGTGATCACAGGAACAGTAGGAGGCCCTATGTATGCTGGGCCGCTGTCAGTAATAGTGGGGCCCGGGAATGCCAAAGTTGGTAATACCCCGCCCCCCCGTGTAACATCATGACGCCACAATGTCAGTACGGGCCCATGAGCTCACTTAGGGCCAGATTCAGCTTTTCACTCTCATGACTTCTCTCATGGGCAAAACCATGTTGCAGGGGGGTAAATTTAATTAGTTGCAATCAGCATAACAGGTGACAGCTGATGTTTCCAGCCCAAGTGTAATAACAGTGTAACAGTAACGCTGGTCAGTATCTGTGTGCAAAATGCAACAATAAAGTATTCTCCCTGCATGCACACACTGACATTCATTTTACCTCCCCTGCAATTCAACATGGTTTTACCCATGAGAGTGTAAGTCATGAGTGTAAGTCATGAGAGTGAAAAGCTGAATCCAGCCCTTAGTGATTTCTAACATGCAACCCGCGGCATCTTACTGAAAAAAAAGTTTGTCCCCTCAGCGGGACAAACTGCAAAGCGGGAGGGACAGCGGGACAGTCTCCCAAAAGCGGGACAGTTGGGGGGAATGAACATGCAGCGACAACAGCGGAAATACAGATAGAAAGCTTCCACACAGAAGTCATGGCGCTGGACCCCCAATCTGTCCGGGCCTGGGAGAGTAGGACCTGTATGTATGTATGTACAGGACAGACAAACAAACACAAAGCACAAAGAAGAGGAACCATCTTCCTTACAGTCATGGTATTGATAATGAGCAATCGAAATGAGGACATTTTGACAAATTCCCCCATTCCCATATACATTAAGATGCAGGATATAACTGTACAAACCACAGCCGTTCGGACCGGCAACTGCACCCCTATAATATGGGGATGTTACAATGTTACCTTTATTTAGGTCCCAAGTTATTGTTGTATTTCCAAAGTTAGTGACAAAAAAAAAGTTTTTGCTTTTTGTTGTTTTTTTGTACAGAGCTAATTTATAAGGCGCACAGCAATTATTGTGTGGGAGAGATTGGTGACATGAATGCGGCAAGCAACTGGATAATAAGTAAATGTTAAAGTAAAATGCTAATGAGAGGAAGAACAGAATAGTAAACAAAGGATTATGAGCAAAAAAATAAACAGCGCAAAGACAGTCAGGCTGCATAAATAAGTAAATTACAATACTATATGCTCTGCTACTCATAAAGGCGAACTTAATTGTACATCATCTATTTTTGACAGTGAAGAATGAGAATAGTTTATAATATAATTATAGAAGAAGTATAATCCAAACTTATACATTCATTGTTATTCAAGCTATCAAACCAGCAGATAAAACCAATTCCCACTGTTGGGATCCCCAGATCTGCATTTTACAGCCGCTATTGCTAGCATTGGAGTCATCTACCGGACAGCATCGCCCTCTCGGGCGTGCAAGGAAAGCCAATGTTGCATGTCCCTGTTGTTCTCAGTGACGGCAAAGCCGGGGTCACTCACACACAGAGCTGAGCACAGGAAGACTAATCGTTTAAACGTCCAGAGTCTTGTTAATATTCCTCTAAATGAGATGCTATTTAGGCGTAACATTAGTTCTAATAAAGAGATTTCCCGGGATGATGTGGGTGTTATCTGTTCTCCAGGTGTCAGCTACATTTCAACGGCCCAGATAACCTGAACTCATTTGGAATACTGAATGTTCTATCCACGCACTGGTGAGCAGCAATGTGATGGTACACAGCAATGATGGATTCATTGTCACATAAGCAAAGTGATAACTCCTTATTATCATTAACAGTGGACTGGATCCTGACTCTCGCACGGCAGGCTACTTACACAAATGTGATGTGGTCGCATCGAGTATGCAACATGGCGGCTGCGCATGGGAACGCACTAGAATTGAATCTGGATTCTGTGCGGGAATCTTTTGACAGCTCTTGTGTACAGTGTCGTGGCTTATCCCTACGCACAATCCTCCTTTCTTTATGAGCCCATTAAACAGGGGGTAAGTGCAGAAAAGTTCATGTAGGGGGCAGAATACTTCCTTTGAAAGTAGTTTGCCGGTTCAAACAGCCCTAGTATGACAGGGCCGGTCCCGGCAACCATTCAAGAAAAATGTGACTTACAGAAGACATCTCAACGCAACTAAAAGACCAAAACATTTTTGTCACTGATACACCAACCCTTATCCTAGAACTCACCCCCTCCCCACCCATTAACCAAAGCCTCACCGCAATATAACCCTAACCTTCCTCTTATCTGGTTCATCACCTCTTTGCAGCATAACCCTAATCTTCCCCTTCCATTATGCAGTCCCTCCCCACAGCCTAACCTTTCCCTGCTACTCCCCATCCCCAGCCTAACCCTAACCGTCCACTCTCATTCTCCATCCTCTTACAGTAGCCTAACCTTAACTTTCCCTTTCTAAGATCCATCCCCTCCCTGCAGCCTAACCATTAGCTTCTCCAATCCATCACTTTACTGTAGCCTAACCCTCACCTTCCCCCTCTACGCTCCACCTGTATCTTAAACCTTACCCTCCCCTTTATGCATACCCCGGTCAGGTCTGTCTCTCCATCCCATGCTGTAGGGATCTTCGGCCATCATGACAGCTGTCATCATAATGAATATGTTGTGCAGATATTTAAGCTTACTTACATATTCATTGATAAACATGTTAAATATAATCTTTGAAGCAGAGTCATTCATCTTGTCCATAGCCGATGAGATCAGCTCACAGACAAGACTTTACAGAAGGTTCGTCCTATAAGACAATTATATACAGGAGAGATACAAGCCCTTGGGGAAGTGCATTATTAGTACATGTATCAATGTGGAAAATGTGCACATCACAAGTTTTGTCATCTACTTTATTCTACAGAATCAGCATAGCCAAAAGGCATTTGTCTTCACAGTAGTGGTTGCCACGTTGTGCTGGCTGCTGCTACAGAGGTCTAGTAAGCTACTGAATACCAATAGAAGCAACCGACTCAGACTGAATAGAAATATGGATTATCAGGGTGTAACATACTTTGCCTACTACTATATATATATATACATATATATACATAGAAATCATAATAGTGTTTTTTACTTTAGTGGGGGCTGCAATAGGCTCTTTCCCTGACATTCTCATGTAGTCTGCAGTACATTTTAAATCCTGTATAAAGTATTTGCATCTTCAAATCAGTATTTATTATTCAGCAATGCTCTTCCAATCAGTCTCCAGTACTCAGCAGTGTGCTCTTCCTATCAGTCTCCAGTACTCAGCA
>JABWIB010001230.1:34894-45681 GCA_016617825.1 Platyplectrum ornatum
ATACTGGAGGATGGAGTGGGATACTGGTGGATGGAGTGGGATACTGGAGGGTGAAGTGGTATACTGGAGGATGGATTGGGATAATGGAGAATAAAGTGGGACACTGTAGGATGGAATGGAACACTGGATGATGGAGTATTGATGAAGCATTGGTGGTTCAGAAACAATGTCTAACATCTCAATAAATTCATTCCAAGTAAATGTATGATAACTATGTTTTCTTTGATCTTTTGGATAATCTGTTATCATTAGTGTATTTTATGGGAGCCCAAACCAACTTGTTGTCTTGCAATGTGGCCCAGGGAAGCTGGAAGGTTGGATACCCCTAGTGTACATGTTGCACGTGTGTTTTGCATTTAATGTGAATGCCTTATCATGAAAGTAACCTTTTGGAAATGTCATTAACATTTGAATGATACAATTTGCAATGAAAGTTGGTTTTAAAGGTTAGAATCTGTTCTCCCCTACAGTCCACCTCAAGTATCAGTCACATATATGGGTAAACGGCTGTAATCACACTTGTACAAGAGAGGTATTGATTATCTCAGTCCTTCCATTGTGCTCACATACATACTCACTGCTATAATACTATATGCCAACATCGGGCAGGCAGTGTTTATGCCCGTACTTCAGTCACACATTACACCTTGGTATAATACTGAATGTATGCTAAACACAGGCAGTACTTATTTCAGATCTTCAGTCTCAAGCACACGCTGCTAAAATACTATATGTACACAGAGCGCAGGCAGCAGCCGTTCCTGTGCCAGACCCCCTCCATTCCGCTTCCTTTCTGTGGCAGAGTAAATTATAAACTCGATAAACTGCTTCTGATGTTGCCCAGCGGATGTGGTAGCAGCCAGACTGGCATAAATTAAAAGCTCTCTCTAATTGTCTAATTTAATTTAGCAGATGTGCGGGCACGTGGGATGCCTCTAATAAAGAGACTAAATATATTAACCCCTGGAATGACACATATAAATTTATAGATAGGGCCCAGGGCCACGGCTATACTAAACTGTTCTGCATCTGCTGTTCTATAGTCCTCTTGTTGGAATGATAGTTTGCATATTGCTCTAGGACAGATCTGGACCTGGAGGAGCTAGAACACTATTAGGCTTTATAATGTCTATGGGTGTTTGGACTATGGTAGGAATAAGAAAAACAGTAGTTTATTATATTTATATTTTGTTATTTTACTAATCCCTAACATAGCCATAGGGCAAACATATCCATAGGGCGAACAGAGCAAGATAAAAAAAAATAGTGCATACAGTAAAATATCAGTGAACACACAAATGTGATAACACATTGCAGTTAAGTGTACCTAGGGTACCGAAATCACCATGCTGCCATAAGGCACGGTTTCCCCGTAGAGGGACGGGGCAAAGTCGGGAGGGGGAGGCGGGCAGACCCTGGGCCATAAGTGGTCGATCAAACCTAATTGCTCACCTCCCAACATTTAGTCCTGCCTCCTGCTCCATCCAACCTCAGCCCAAGCCAAAGCCACAGCAGACTCCACCCATGTCCCGTCTGACTCCACCCAAGCCACACCCCCTTTTCACACTGCAATTTATTATTTTTTAATTAACAAAACTCAATTTTACCACTGGTAGGTGGGCGGAACAGCGGGAGAGCCACCCAAAAGCAGGACTGCCCTGCTGAAATAGGGGCACTTTGGAGGCATGGAATTGGGGTCGACAGAAGACCATTCTCCGACACATGAAGCAGGTACCCGGCATCATCCCAGGAATATGAAGTGATTGGCGCTTGGTAAATTGAGTCCTCTATACTTAGTTCATTTGTCCTGTCAATTAAGTTTGAATACTTAAACGATACCGCAATACAATTTTCATTATAAGTAACATTGAACTAACCCTGTACAGTACTTGCATTTAGATTTCAAGGGAAAAGAATTGACATTGCACTGTGCGTTCTGTGGCCGTCTGCAGAATGCTAAACTTCATTACACCCGTGATTGATCTGAAACCACCCATAATCTGTGTGGAGTGTACCCCAACAAAGGATGCATTATTTTATATGTGTGTGAGCCTGGTTCTGGCCCTCAGTCAGCTCAGTCCGAGTAAGAGCAGAGTTCTACGGATCCGCATGGATAGGCCAGTATTATTGCAGGATAAGTAAATGAAGAATAGTGAAATGGGCAGTACAGTCAGGAGAAAGACAGGCCAGCACTAGAGTGTATCCATATTGGATTTCAAAGAGGGAGGAAACAGTCATCTTCTTCGTAATTTCACTCTCTTTCAAATGATTAAAGAAAGAGCTCGATTCCTGGAACATGGTTCTCTAATGGTTATCTGGAAATGATCACTTGAAGGCCAGCCTCGGTTCTTGAGCGAGGAGCATGGGGAATTACAGAAGGGTCTTTTATGGCCAAGTTGTAGTACGACTTACAGTATAATTATAATATCTACCTAGAATTATTCTGCTTATCGCCTACTTAGAAGTCAATTATCGCAAAACAAATCCTGATTTCTGGGGCTCCTCTTCTTCCCAACATCCACAATTCATTATTATTTCTTATTTTCTCAAAGTACAAAACCCAATTTTCTGCTTTGTAAAATACAAATGTGACAAAAGACAAAAAAAAAGGTAAAATATTAAAATTATAGCTGCGAGTAAATAGCATTCTGTGTTTTGTGCATCTCACGGCATGAATGTTCTCCTGCCACATTTGAATACCCATTTACCCAGCAAGGTATTTGATAAGCCGGGCTATCCTCTACTTACTGGCTTTGTGAGTCCCTCTCTGTGTCGAATAATACTAATGCCTTTGGCAACAGTGTGCAAAAAAAAGAATCTCAACACAGCTTAACTTCTTGTGTTTTACAAATCTGCATAAACAATGAGACAACACTGAGAAACGCAGGGTGACATTTTGCTGGAAGTGGAGTGTGTATGTAGTAATGCCATTTTTCCTGCTGACTGCTTTGGTGCACCAATGTGTCTCAATACATGTACTGTATGCGAAAAGAAACAGAGCGGAAATGCTGAGATTTGCTTTTAATTTATTTCCACAGTCTGTTCTCATATCCCCCCGTAACCCAGACTGTTACACTGATGGCACAATGTTTGCTTTAGACGCTGTCTGGAAGAGATTTGTTTTTTTTTTATTTAGGAGACAATGCAAATCCGATCCGGGTGAGGTTTACGGATATGCCATATGTAGAGCAGGGTTACCCACTTTGTGGAACGTGAGGGTATCATGCTCAAAGCCCCGTCCCTTACCTGACTGATAAAAGCTTCCATTGATAAAGTTACTAAGGATGGGCAGAGCCGCCATCAGTATTAGCGGATACTCCCGGAAGACCCGGGCCCCCCTATGTATTGTCATGATGTCATGATCACAACGTTCGCCTGGGCCCAGGAGCTTACTTAGACACCATTACTGGCAGCTACGCGCGTTCTGGCATAGACAACAGAGGGAGTACAGATAAAAAGCTTCCACACTGCCGCTNCATGCCAGAGTCATGGCACCCGTTCTGTCTGGGCCTGGGACAGTAAACCCAACTGTACCCCCCTCAGGGGCAAATGCTGGATTTTGGAAAGGGGGGTTTAAAAAAAAAAAAAATAAATAAATAAATAAATCTTGATATGCCATACACATTGTAGAATGCCATCTCAGACCTATAATTTTGTGTGCCAGCTCCTAATACTTAATATAACCCGCACATAATACAGCAATATTGAGGGGGGTTTCTGTGCCTATGCCCCTGAGGGTGGCCCTAAGCATGGGTGGGACTTATCATCACGTCCAGCCCATCCTAAGTAGTATTTGCAGCTTGAGGAACTGTTTCCATACTGACACATGGAAATGTCCATACCACCACTACATTTCCACTTTGACCACTGCTTTAAAACACAATACAAACTATATGGAATTGCTGCAGATATCAAATCAGCTGAACGACATACGCAATTATTTTAAACCTACTACACCTATTGCTGAAAAACCACAATAGTGCTGTGACAGTGCTGAACCATTGTGGGTTAATTTAGTAGTTAAGCCAGAGTTGGGTAACCCGATTCTCATTGGATTTGCCCCTTGCTGTCTGTTCTTGTACAAACAACAGCATTACTGCTGGAATGTATTTTATGAACAATGTCAGAACATAGGAGCCTGTCAATATTACTCACACTGCCTCAGAAAGCCAAGAATTCAATATATAGGTATTTTCATGGTGATCCTTCGTACAGGGGGTTTATAGTTGGGAATAGATTCAGGGCTAGCGCGGAGGCTATTGTTCAAATACACTGCAGCTGCTTATACGGTAGAGCCATTAGTGATCTGATTGCCCCATTGTTCTAGAGTGTGCCCAGGATTCAATCCAGTGATTGAACAGTCAAACGTTGGGTCTGATACTTTGAAACAGGCTTAAAAATTATCTGACCCAGCTACCGATATCTCACAATCACAAGAGACACATAGCTTCCATTACCTTGTTACTATATATGATGATAATTATGGAGTAGGAAAGATGGCAAAACTCCAGGCAAAAGGTGGAGTGGCCATACATTACTCGAGTTTCTCTTCTTTTATTTGCCACAATCGGATAGCTACACCGGACTCCTGCCGAGATTGATAGTGGAACTTGGCAACCAATCAGCTACAAGAGCATCTTATCAGTCTTGACAGCCGCCCTTCCTACTGCAACCAGGATTATCTGTCCAAGCAGGGGAGGTGACTGGCGCAATATTGGGGCTAATGTTCTGTTTATTGGTCCATTTCTTGCTGGAACTGATAGCCTTCCCAGTGTATGGATAGTAACGTAAGGTAAGTGACGCAGTCAGGATACCAAGGATACCAAGTTGTAACAGCATAAAAAAGTACCAAAATTGCTAAAGTTTGAAATGATGTTCTGTAGCTGAACTCTATTAATGAGAGATATTATTATTATTAATATTATTAATAATAATAAAATAAATAATAGTAATAAATAATAATAGTAATACATAATAATAATAATAATAATAATAATAATAAAATATGTTTTGGACTTTTGTTCAATTAGAAATAATCAACCAGTATATTCTCTGCATGGAAAAAAAAACCCCAAATACTTTTGCAGCCCCCTACATTGTAATGGTTTGTCTGTGTTTAGATATACACCTACGGCACAGACATATGGATGTCAAAGGGAGCACTTCACATACCTTCACTGTACTTCTACATAATTCTTCCCCTGCCATTGGAAATGGTCTCAGGAATGACCTGCCCTTGTAATACAGCACTTACTGTACTGTATATCCTGCCCTGTCAGTAGAACAATGGCTTGAGGGGACATTGGTACTTAGGTAAGGGTTGGTGACTACCTATAAATTTAGAATATATATATATATTTCTGGAAATGATAAAATGTTATATATTACAGAAGTAACTTGCATTTTTCTTTCCATTTACCATTTAGGAAAGAGAGGTTTGGTACATAGGGCACATTTTTCCATTAATGCAGGCACTCACATGGACTCCTGGGGAAATTGTACAATGGCGCACTGTCTTAATAGCGTTGTGACTTCCAAATAATGTCATTTTTGTACATCTCAGACTGTCAATAGGCTGTAATGTAATAATTTGCTGTGACTTTGCTGCCTTCAGTGCTCTTTGCCACTGATTTTCTTGCATTAGATAAACCTGTTTTGTTAGGTAATATGCACTACTGGGATATATACAGCTCCTGCTCGGCTGATCAGCGCCGCCATCCATCTGGAGAGATGTTTTCTGGTTTAGAACTAGTGACCTGATCCGCACAGCAAAAAACAAAGAGGAAATTGAGAAAACAAACTGACAGAGTTGAAGTGTGTTTAATGGAAGGATGATTTGCTTCTTGTGATGTACAAAGCAACGAGAGGTTACCTTATCTATCCCTATCCAGACTCCCACCTCTTGGGTAATACGTGTGATTTTGTATTATTGGTACCATAGCTTCCTACATCCCCCTCCATTGTATCCAGTCATGCTTCTAAGATCCTACTTTACACGGCTCTTCATACCTGCAAAAAATGCTTTTATTGTTAATATATACGGCCTTTTCAGCTCACCAGAGATAAGCCTTTCAAAGCCTTATGCGAAGGGCTGGCAGGGCGGGTGAGAGCACTCTAATGCTTGCAGAATGCACTTAGCAGCATTAAGGGGGCCTTTTTATATCTTCTAAGATGCAGTGTGTGGCCCTTGCCCTGAACCTTCTTCCCGTGCAGTTGAAAGGTACATGTGCAGCGTTTTCTATTCCTACGCCCACAGGGTCTAATGCAGAGCTGTGCATATTTAAGTCAGGTTTTGTTGTTGAAAGCAGAAGCCGGAAACACATACGCCATGCGGGTGCGGGATGATGGGTTGTTTGGGTATTGTAGTCAAGGGCGCGACCAGTATCCCCAATGCAGGTGGATTGATGTACCTGCAACAGGCTTGTGCATTGGCAAGCCGATATAGTTGCAATTGCTTAACCAATGATAGAATGTCCTGTACCATGCTTTGGTCATATGGTTGTACACTTAGATATTTCCCATATCAACCAATTACATTCTAACAAGAGTTGGTGACTTCTGGTTTCATGCAGCTGTGGGCTGTGGAGGAGGGAATGCATAGGCAAACGCAGGGGGGGAGGGGTTCTGGTTGCCCAGAAACCCCCCTTAATGTTGCTGTATTATATGTGGGTTATATTAAGTATTAGGAGCTGGCACACTGTATAAAGTAAATTAAAGGTCTGAGTTGGCATTCTACAATGTGTGTGGCATATCAAGATTTAGGAGTGATACGCAATGTGCATTATATAGTCCCATTCCTGGACACTGGTCTATCCTATATTTGTACTTAATATAGTGCACCATTTCCAGCCCCATGATATTGGGGTCTGGAGAAGACACACTATATACGAATATACACTATATATTGGGTATATTCGTATACTGCGTGAAGGAACATACAATACCGATATATATATATATTTATTTATATGTATATGTATATATAAAAACATTTGGAAACCCACCTAACAAAATCCTGCGTTTGCCCCTGAAATGGATTATGTAAAGTCCCACCTTCTGTGCGGTATACGCTTGCTATGGATGTCATCAAGTAACAATCGGGCCTCAACCAAGGTCCCAGGGTTTTCTCCACCAGGAGAAATGCTCGATAATAGAAAATGTCAAACATCCTCAACCCAGATGTAATAGGAAATGGAGATCAATAACTTTGGTTGCTATGGGCAATATCTCCACTTCCACAGTTTGGTAAATTTAATCGTTAGATCGCATATAACTAAACCTGAGGCCCACAGGTCATTCAGCGTGGAAATACACCATCATTCTGAGTACTTACGTATAGGATTTAGAAAATTTTGGGGGCCATAGATTTTTGGGGTCCATAGAAGACGAAGACCATTGGGAGCGTGGCTGTGCCTCCCTGAGGGTGTGACTAGCTGTCAGTGAAGAACAGCTAATGATTGGCAGCTCTCACTAGTGCAATGGATCAGACAATCCCTACGTCACAAAGTATAAAAGCTAAAAAGCTAAAGTAAAGAATTAAAGCTAAAAGCAAGGAGTGGGCTCTGGAGTGGGCACCCAGCTGATAGATAATGGGTTAATATAGAAAAATTAATAAAATCTGCCCAATGTGTGCTGCTTCCCATGTCACATAATGGAGGTTAGTACCCTTGTGTCCCCCACACATCCCCTCCTCTCACTAAACATCTGTTACAATGGTTTTACAGGCTGTCCGTGGCTCTCCATCCTTAAGCTCTAATTACTGAGCCTCTGATTAGAATGAAAAGTGGCAGCATCTGCAATATCCCATCCCCAGCATCCAGCACCCCCTCCCCTCCTTTCTTCTCTCTAGGGATGCTGGGAACCTACGGGGACCCAGTCTAGCTGCCAGGCATGGGTTTGTGTTAGGCAGCGCCAATCTGCACCTGTGGCCTATGTGTGTGTGCTGTGCGAGGGGGCGCAGAGGGAGAAATGCACCCGGGGGGGGGCGGGGGGGTACATAAGGTCATGCTGATAGATGACTGCACAGGCTGAGCTATGCCAAAACAATCACTGTATTGTGACATAGGATTCCATGACGGAATTCAGAATCTGGAGGATCCATAATGGAAGTGTAATTATATGAGCATACAGCATGACATTATTCATAGCACCCAGCAGCACAGTCCCAATGTCAGGGGACTGTCCTCTACTTTGTCACGATAAGGGGGTAAAACTGCACTTTTCTATTTTTTATTATTTTAATTGGCTCTAAATGGGCGGGGCTTGGACAGAGCTGGGCGTGGCTTATTTGTCCCATTTTCCAGGATGACAATGTTGGAAGGTATGCTTATTGCCTCATTGTCTTCAAGTGATACCCTAAACCCAATGTGACTTGGTTTGGCACCCATAGGATGGAGGTGGGAGCTTAGTTTGAATGGGCGTGATGAGGCAGTGCAATGTGGCCGACTGTGTTAAGGAAGTTGTCATTAAATGACAGCTTAAAACGACAGCTTAATACAATACATCAGGGTGTCGACTTTTAGTTTCTCCCTCCCGGTAGAAAACAACATAAACGGTAAACCACATATATTTGTTATGAATTGACGTCATCAAGCCCTGCCCATTCATAACACCGATCGGGGCTGAGGAAACGACTTACATTAAATCACTGCCTCAGCATTGGTCAGGGAGATCTGCCCGAAATCCAGGAGCCTCTCGAAAATTACGGGAGAGTCAGCAACACCGCCATCCATGGAGTGGCGAGCATTGTTATAAGCTGCAAGAACATGCTTACACTGCAGGAGCAATGGCAATAGGGGTCCTCTTCTCTGGGTCCCCTAATCAGATGCACCCCTCTGCACCCCCAGTAGTTACGCCCCGGCCCCATCCCTCGGCACACACTTGTGCAGTGCAGTGTAGATGATAGCAGCAGCTCAGCGGTGTGTGTGTGTGTCTCATCTATCTTCTGTTCTTCCCACCTCTCTCATCTCCCTCATGTGGGATCAGACAGGCCTTAGATGTGAGTACGGCTGCCCTGGTGTTTCATTATAGAGGCTCCTCCCCAGGAATCACAGGAGAAGATAAGAAGCAACAAGTCTGCCAGGGAGGGCGAGGGACGCAGACAGGAGGAGGGTGGAGAGGACTGGCACTGAATCCTAAAGCAGCCGCTGCCGGGGTGCTGCGGAGACACACATCAGCCCTGTGCCGACTCTTATCATGGGTACACTGGAATCCGCATGCACACAATCCAATAACATGACTATAATGTAGCGATGACACTGGGGCACATTAATATGTATTTCCTTGTATGTAACGGGGTTAATCCTTACAGTGTACAAACAAATCATATTTACGTATACTCTTGCTGGAGTGCACATGTACTGCTCCCTTTATACAGATGACACTATACTCCTCAACCCCCCTATTTAGCCAGGCTACTGTTTACAAATGGCCTGTACCTGCTAATATGGGCTACACCGGGTGTACCAGGAATGGTAAGGTCAGTGTTGACCTGACCCTATACTCACCTTCCACCCCTGCAGTATAGCAGAGCTATCTGGCAGTAAAATGACATACAGCAATCATTTTACACATATATTCAATAAGAGTGGGTATATTACACACACTATAGGCTGGCCAAGTCAGGCCCCTTCGGCCCACGTGTTATAAAATATTGGTGGCTATGAAAAAATCCATCTGAGATGTGTAAATAGTCTATGTGTACGCATACCCAAAGCCTCGAACCCAATTGCAGAAGATTTGCCTGCCCGAGTTTCACAATGGCGTGCCGGCTGGAAAATTTATATTAATTATATTAATTATTATTATTATCAAATATGAATGGGCGCCAGGAAATTGCTGTATTTCTCGCTGGCCCTTACATGCTATAGGAGATTAGGGATTGATACATAGGTGCAATTACCCATACACATAGACTAGGGACAGCTGCCAGTTAAACTACCAGCGTGTTTTTGGGGTGTGGGGGGAAACCTACGCAGACACAAGGATAACATACACATACTCTACACAGATAAGGTCCTGTCTGGGAATCGAACTTAAAACCTTAAGACTGTGAGGCATCAGTGCTACCCATTGAGCCCTCCGTGCTGCATCAGCTCTTATCCAGTGTCCGGGCTGAGCTCATAATGCTGACACTGGAGAAGCAGCCATAATCCGCACCGCGGCCTCTTTCCCTCAGGCGACTTTCTATGTTGGACCGTATGTTACTTCTAGCAAAGACTGTAACTATTGCGGGTAAATAAGAAAATCTGGTTTATGTGAAACAAAGTTCTGATGATTGCCTTGTGCTCAGCCTGCTGATACTTGAGAAAATCCATAACCCTGAAGAGGCAGCTCTGAAGCCGGCAGATATTAGATACGGAGCACTGTAATCTTACACGACGCACGGCAGGTTTGCTGTAATCTTCTACAATGATATTTCACTCATTTCATCTCGTGCACCATAATGAGGCATTACTAATAGGGAAAACGCGCAGTGTACGGGATGGTGGGAAGCAACACTAATGGACCAATATTGGATCAAACTCATGTGTTTGTATTATAGGTTATATAAAATATAATTAAAGTACATAAGGACATCATTTCCAAACAACAAAGCAATAATCACTCAGGGCTGGATCCAGACTTACTTACTATTGAACTATCTAGCGCAACGTTACAAGTGGACAAAACCATGTGGAATTGCAGGGGAGGTAAAATGAATGTCAGTGTGTGCATGCAGGGAGAATACTTTATTGTTGCATGTTGCACACAGATACTGACCAGCGTTACTGTTACACTGTTATTAC
>JABWIB010001230.1:50401-71158 GCA_016617825.1 Platyplectrum ornatum
TGTAAATCGTCAGTTAGTGAATTCCCCCCCAGGTATTTATGACCAGTGCTCAGCATTCATTCATGGGGTGCAGAGCGCTGTTTAAAGCTGTCAATTTCTGACCACTTCTGTAACACAGTTAGGTCCACTAAGCCCCGACCCCACCACATTGCTACGACTCTTCCCACCTATGCAGACTACGTTTGCCTCCATGCTATGGGACTCAATTATGTCACATTCAATCCAAGGTTTTCTAATGCAGATGTCAGGATGGTGTAAATACACCTGCAATGCTCAATGTGTAGCTCGCCATAGGTAGCATTACAGGGAGGTTTGAGAATGTGTTGGGGTAAGACCTCCAATGACAGATATAGCTCTGTGCCATGGTCTCCTGTTATCATTTCTCTACATTAGAGCCTGCATGTGAGCTGTTTGAACATGTGATAAAACATGCCCATAACATCATCATCATCATCATATATAAGTAATCGGGAAGGGTGGACTGGACTTAAATTTGTCAATTGTGTGTATTGTGTTTTGTCAAATAGAACTTATATAGAGTCTGTCATCTGATCACAAAAAACCCAAAACCATGCAATATACAGCAACAACCTGATAAAGTATAATACATGTGTTGTCCATTTCAGATACATGAATTGTAGTAAAATGATTATATTTAATTACATTCTGAAAACAGAGTCTATACAACACCGCCTGTATCCTACATGGTCCCAAAGCAGCAATACATTGTAGACCATTTTTATATTGATAAAATGATGTCATCATGAAATAATGACCATGTGCATCAACCATTAACCAATATTTATATGTATTATTAGTTTAGGTTCTAGGTTATTCAGTGATATTTGTATATTACATTGTAATCATGTATACTTTTTACATGTTTCTAAAGTATCTTTTATTTTGATTATACATAATATTATATATATTGTTTAATGGTAATAAAGAATTAAAACAAATAATACCCTTATAAATGAAAATCAGCATAAAAGAAATCCTGAGACATATGTTGTGGCCATATGATGTTGTTCCGGCACACAATAAAAATAAAAATCAGTATTGTGTAGTTTGTGCTTCGAGTTGTATTTTGATTCTTAAATGTAACATATAATTTGTAAGATGGGTAGTTCTGTGTTATTACTATAAGAATAAAGCCCTTTCAATGAGGAAAATCTTCTCTATCTTACACCAACCCTCAACTGCTGCAGGATTTTAGGAGAGAACACAGGGAATACAAGCTCATAGTGCAGGGTTGCCGACTTTTGGTTTCTCCTGTGTTGCTGCATGGCGGTTCAGCCGAGGGTGTGTTTTATGTAAATTACGCCCAAAGCCCTGCCCCTTAGATGGCAAAAAAATAAATGGATGGGCGGGGTTTGCCATCATTAAGCCCAGCCCGTCATAGTAACTATCGGGGCAGAGGAAGTAATTTAAATTACAATGCAGGTCCCAGAGATTTGCCTACTCTCCCGGGATACAGGGAGAACTGCCCAAAATTCTGGTGTCTCCCGGATATTCTGATAGAGACAGCAACCTTGTAATACTGTACTTAAATAAGAACAAAACATTCTTCTAGTGCCGTTACAGAAGCAAACACAGATGGATTAATAACTGTACGTGTTCCTGCATGCGTAGATGCACAAATCAGCCCATGACTCTCTCATGTATATAAAGTCCAGTTAACATTTACACAACCCATAATAATATGAGCGGATAGAGAGGTACAGCACAGTATGTACATGGCACAGGAACAGGTATTGGGGAATACAACTGTTTACTTTATTCCGCTGAAGTCAAGTCTATCTGCCACTGTTCATAACAGATGCAGGCCAAATTCAGCTGGATTAAGTCTTCGAATGGATCCCGGCCAGAGATTCTAGCAGGGGACAGTGTGACAGAGCGGTGACTCAGCTATCATCTGGAGAACATCCCAGAGCCGGCTCTCATGCCAAATCTCTGTGTTTCACTTACCACACAGGTATAAACAGTACAGAGTGTTTGCTCCAACAATGAAGTAAGTTTCAGAACAACAAAAGTGTATCCAGATATGAAGACATATCTATAAAGGATGGTACACACATTTCCAAGTACAGATCCAGAGCCCTGTCTTATAATAATAATCCCCTCTACATCTCTATATATTGTACTGGTACGTTTGTGACTTTAGACTTTATTTACAAAGCCCTTATCGCTTCAAAATGAATTGACGCCTATTATCCCTCAGAGCGGAGTTTATCATTCCTAATATACCGCCATCTGAAGACATTGTATAAGTCTAAATGTTTATGTATCTGCATGGGCTAGATGACTGGGGGACAAGTACACGGTACCCCGTCGTGTGTCGCGTCTCCCCACAGCGCTTTCTTCCCTCCGGGCGTGGTGGAGATGGGCGTCCAGGCGCCTTGGCCTCCAGATCTGCCGGTGCGCATGCATCTTAGTTAACCACAGCGATCACGCAGTCGGTGGACCTCCTGCTCAGTTCCTATCAGTTCAGTCTCGTGCAGACGGCGGGTCTGTGTGGTAGGGCTCACGGTTCTGGGGATGCTGGGAGGGAATTTTCACCCCCATGTCCCGTTCCCATTCTGTGTCTTGCTCATGGTCCTCCCGCTCTCATTCCCGGTCCCCGTCCTATGATAGGTCACCTTACCGTGGGTGCTTCTCCATTAGTGATGCCATTCTGGAGTCCTGTTCCAGCGTCATGTACCAGTCCTTCGATGAAGCTCTAGCCCTTGTCTGCTCCTTTGGCCCTGGGGAAGGTGGACATTGAGTCTGCTTTCCGCCTCCTCCCCCTCCACCCTGATTCCTTTCGGTACATAGTCATCTACTTGGATGGTGAATTCCTCATTAACATGTGCTTGCCCATGGGTTGCTCGGTGTCCTGCGCTTACTTTGAGTCTTTTAGTTCCTTCCTCCACTGGTGCGTGTCTGCTGGTTCGGGTTCTTCAGGGGTGGCTCATTACCTGGATCATCGGATGTGGTTCATCCTCCAAATGCAAGGATTTGCTTTTTCTATCAAGGCCCTTTTACTTTCCCTTGGGGTTTCCTTTGCTGCGGACAAGACGGAGGGCCCTTCTTCCTGCCTCTCTTTCCTGGGGATTGAAATAGACATGGGGGAGGGTCTTTGCCGTCTTCCTCAGGAAAAAATCTGCCAACTTCAGTCTTCATTTTCTGCTGTCCTCTCCGCTTCTGTTGTCACCCTTCGTTCTGTGCAGTCCCTGCTGGGCTCCCTTCATTTTGCATGCCAGGTCATTTGCATGGGAAGGAACTTTTGCTGCAGGCTGGAGGGCGCCACGTCGGGTCTATATAGCCCTCGAGCCCCTGTCTCTGTTACCCTGCCATGCGGGTTGACCTTCGAACCTGGGACATGTTCCTGTGGGAATTCAATGGGTTCGGGTCTGGCCTTCACCTCCGCTATCTAGTCCGGATCTCCACTTAAAGACCGACGCCTCTGGGGGTCTGGGTTTTGGCGCTTTCCTGCGAGAGGATTGGTACGCATGGGCATGCTTTTGCTGGAATTGTTTCCCATCATCGTCTCTATTGAGCTCTAGGTGGAGTGTTTTAGGTACAAGACAGTGATATTTTTCTGTGACAACCTGGAAGTTGTTCAGTTCATTAACTGCCAGCGCGCTCGCTCCCTCTCAGTAGTAAAGCTGCCACGTCACCTGGTTCTGCGCTGCCTTGAGCTAAATATGGCTGTATTCGATTCTTCCGGCTGGCCCTGCGAGCTTCTCTTACAGGTCTCCCCTGTTTTGCAGATGACACAAAGATATGTAACAGAGTAGACACACCAGGAGGGGTGAAAATAATGGTAGATGATATAGGTAGACTAGAGGAATGGTCAAGAGCGTGGCAACTACAGTTTAATGCCAAAAAATGCAAAATCATGCACTTAGGACACAATAACCCTAATTCTCAATACACCATTAATGGCATTACATTACAAAACACTGTAGAGGAAAGGGATTTAGGGGTCACCATGTAATGCCTCTCTATAGGGCACTGGTGCGGCCTCACCTAGAATACTGTGTTCAGTTCTGGAGGCCATATCTCCAGAAAGACATAAATACATTAAAGAAAGTGCAAAGAAGAGCCACCAAAATGGTACATGGTATGACCAACAAAAACTATACAGAAAGACTAGAGCAACTAAATATGTACAGCTTGGAGCAGAGAAGAGAGAGGGGTGATATGATAGCAGCTTTCAAATATATCAAGGGATGTCACCAGGTGCAGGAGGGGGGCATTTTTCAAAGAAAGAGGTGTAGTAGAACGCGAGGGCATGCGTATAAACTGGAGGGTGGTAGGTTCAGGGGCAATGTGCGAAAGAATTACTTCACTGAAAGGGTAGTGGATAAGTGGAATAGCCTCCCATCAGAAGTGGTGGAGGCTAATACTACAGAACAGTTTAAGCATGCTTGGGATAAATATAAGGGGATTCTGAGTCTCAAACAAAATAGTGATTAAATTTGGGTTGGTATAGCTTTAAATACACAATGGGGCAGACTGGATGGGCCATGTGGCTCTTATCTGCCGTCACTTTCTATGTTTCTGTCCTTCTTTTCTCTTGCAGATGGCTACACTGGATTAGAGTTATTGGCGCTGAAGTCCCTGGTCCCCTCCACCCCAAAGCTTACAGGTCAGCATGGGCAGTCTGGTCTTCTTTTCGGTCGGCTCACGTGAACCCCCCACTAGGGTCTGTCCCCCTGCTGCATGACGTCATGGCGGGCCTGTATGCACAAGGTAAGTCCAAGGCATACATGTCCAGCGTGTTGACTGGCCTTGCTTTCTTCTTCAAACTCCGGGGCGAACCTTACGTTACTAGGGACTTTGTCATCTCTCGGGCTCTGCGGGGATGGGCTCGGCTGTGCCCCTAGATATTCGGCTGGTCGTCCCCCGGGGGGTCCGATGTGACTGGTGCCCAATGACGGGGTCCCACTAACCTTGTTCCAGTTTAGAGCTGTCTTTCGCAGGTGTTTGGTTGCTGCCGGCCTGGATGTCAGTGAGTTCGGGACTCACTCATTCCGGATTGGGGCCACCGTTGGCGGTGACTTTGTTCCAGCTATCCAAGGTCAGCAGCAAACAAGTATTACATTCGGCCTCCTGTGAATTGATTTGTAGTTAGTATGCTCCTTTCTCCGCCCCCCCCCCATCTCTTGGTTGCGTTCCTGGCTAGCTCGTCGTGGTTATTCTGGGGGGTGTGAAGGAGTTTTTTCCCACCTGCATGGGACATCAGTAGGTCCCCTTCCATAGCTGTCCCTAGGTCAGGGGGGTTCACCTTCATACAGGATCTTTCAGCCTCCCTCTCTATCCCTTCTTTAGTTAGTGTTTTTGTTTTTCTTGCCAACTTAGTTAGCGCATCATTGTCATTGCCTCATTATATTTCCTTGTCTCTTACAGTGGTTCCCTCCCTGTGGCGCATTTATGTGGTTGGTCATTCTTTTGTGTTCTGGAAGTCTCTTCTCTTTTGCGGTTGGGGTGTTCCCTCTTGCGACGTTGCTTCAGTTTCTTAGGTTTGGCTGTCGGAGTTTGCGTTGGTCCGGTTTATTTCCTTTGCTCTCTGATGTCTTTCGGTCCCATTGCGTTCCCTACATGGTGTTGATTCATCTTGGGGGGGGAATGATGTCGGTCTTTCTTCTACCTTGGATCTCACTTGAAACACGGACATGAAACACGGTTAGGAGCGTGTCATGAGGCGTTGGCCGTCGGTCCAGTAGTAGTGGTCCAACATCATTCCTCTTCGGGTTTGGTGTTGCTCGTCGGATGGCCCTACGATTGGTCAGGTACAACAGAAGATTAATCGTTCTTTAAAAGTCTTTCTGTTGGCCCCTTGGGGAGCATGTAGTGCATCACCTGTCGATTTGGTTTCATTTGGTCCACCTTTACCATGCGGGTGGCATTCATTTGACTGAGGCCTATGTGGAAATATTTGTTGCGAATATTGTGGGTGTAGTTTTGGCTTTGGTGGTAGGCTTTGTGATTGGTTGTTTGTTACCTCTTTTACTTCTCTTATTTATTTGTATTCCTCTAGTGGCACTTATGGTGCCTGATCCATATCTGCGTGGGAGGGCCAGCCAGTATTTGTCTACTTGTTTTTGGAATTTCATGTTTTGTTGTTATCTATCTATTATTAATTTGTTACAGTCAGTTAGTTGCATGTTGGCTGTTTATTTTCCTATGCCTGGTTCGCCCCATCCAAAATTTAGCTTAATAACAAATAATCACAATCAATTTAAACATCCCAAAATCCAAACATTAAATGAAGTTAATTTCAATCAATTCCCCTAAATCGTTGTCAATTATTGTGTTGTGGAATTAATCAGCTGGTTTGTATGGTGTGGGGCACATCGAACATAGCAGCCTATACACATACACACACTGCTCTGTATATATAATACAGATACACACACTGCTCTGTTTATATAATACAGATACACACACTGCTCTGTATATATAATACACATACACACACTGCTTTGTGTATGTCAGTGGTTGAAGAGGAAATTTAGAAGTGGTGGTATGGAGACACTGAATATAATAGATGTCAATGGAGATTTGTAGTGTAGCCGGTATGACATACCCCTGTATACACCCCCACTTCGATATATATGTAGCTCTGTGTATATAATACAGATACACACACTGCTCTGTGTATATAATATATATATATATATATATATATATATATATATATATATAAAATGCTTTGTATATAATACAGATACACACACTGCCCTGTGTACAGTATATAATGCAGTTTCATGTTACGGTATATATTACTAGTGCATTGCTTTCAACCTACAGTAAAATGCTGCTCTGTAATAAATATTTTCCTCATTTAATAGATATTTTCCCACTGTCAGAGCTCTGCTCTGTGTATAAACCTGTAGCCAATATATTGTGCCTACTCTATAGATACACCCACAGAGCTCCATACGGATAAAGCCACAGGTATGTGAATCCACAGATATGCCCCGCACCGCTCTGCCTCCATTCAGCCGTCCATACTGTTGTGTACATAGATAATATGTTTCAGTGATCTGCTCTTGTCTTTGCATGTCACACTGTGTGGCACCCTTTTCTGAGTGCGCATATTCCCAGAAGCCCTGGCTAACACGGTAACTTGGCGAATTGTGCTTTTGAATTAATTAGCATGAAATTGGAAGCAATTACCATAGTAATGAAGTGGAATATTTAACTACCTGAGGAGGGAGAGCAGTGGAGGGGTGGAAGGAGAAACGGGTATTTACCAAAAAGAGATTAGAAGCGGTAATTTGTGTTAATACAAGTCAACAATGATTTAACCTTTTCTTCTTCATTCCGACCTGATATATGACAATATATGACGATATATATGTCTTTTTACTCAGGGCGTTCGTACGCTACAAGTGGATCATGAGTTAGGTGTAAATAATTCAGTGAAGCACGATCAGACCCATTTTATGGGAAGTGTTTTATGGGCGTTAGACTGCAAGCTCTGCAGGCCAGGCAGGAAAATATAATATTTTAAAGCCCCGAGGAAATTACAGTCACCGGCAATTTGCTGGCTAATGGAGTTCACAGCCTCTGTTCTTCAGCTGCCTGCGAGGGCTTCTGAGAAAGCGCTTGTCCTGACAGCTAAACCAGCAGCCGTCAGCCCCCGGTAATTTATTCTGCAGCGAGGTCACCCTGCCGCTCAAGACATATCCCAGGGCCTGGATTGCTTTGTAATACACGTTTAGCCGGGGGATTTACCCCCTATCCCCAAATGTCAGGCTTGTTCAAATGTTGTATCCACATTAACCCCCCTCAGTAAAACCCCCCAGTTATCCTTCTCTATTGTAAATGGGTTTTTTTTTATAAATGCCACGTTCATTAACGAGACACATTGGGGCGACTGTAGCAAAGCTATTCTAATAATAACATATAATGAGTATGAAGAGCTCATTATAAATTTCCACTTAATTCAAGTATTGGATACTACAGTACATCTGGGTGGTCATTGGCAGGAGCGTAACATTCAGATTCGGGGTCGCCTCCTGCGCCAATATCGTTTATTTTTTGCTACCCCTCTGATGGAAGTTTCCGAACAAATCCCACCATTTAGGAACATTAATCGGTAACCTATAATTACATCTCCCAGCATGCTCCAGAGGAAAAGGTGTAGTTGATGCCTTGCATTATGCCTTAGTTTACCTATGCATAATATAAGGTGAGTGAACACAATGCAACACTATATATTATAAAAGTAATATGTTAGTGTAATATAAGCATGCTCAGTACATATACAAAGAGAAATGCAGAGAAGATTGACCCACTGATTGGGTATATTAGCTGACCCACTGATTGGGTATATTAGCTGACCCACTGATTGGGTATATTTTCTGTTCTGGTCACGTTTAGCCACGTCAGTCTCTCATCCCTTTCGACTTCTGATCCAGACCTTTGGCCTCTACTCCAGTCGGGACCTTTAACTGCTTTTCGGTCTCATTACCATTTTCATAGATAAGAATCTTCATTAATTTTCATTAATGTAGACTTTGAGCTCTTATCAGACCATATTCCTCTTCTTATTATGACAGTGTAATTTCATGCTAATTTACCTCGCTGGTTGTAAATATATTACTGCAGATGCTGTCGCTCACATGGTTGACCCTTTGGACCTAGCTAATCCCGAAGAACAAGCATTGGAAAGAATGATCATTGATCTCTAAAACTGTTCCGGTAAAGTCTTTTGACGTTATTAGTGATCTTTCTGGGCTTCTTTCTTGGGTTTACTGTTCCAGCATTGCAATTAATCGCAAACACTAATTGGTGGTCTAATGCCAGAAAGGGACATTATTCACACATATTATTTTACTTGTTTTCCTAAAAAAAGAGACAATGAACAATGAACCATAATATTTCTTATCTTATTAATAATTCAGGACAGAAGACTTCTAAATATGGAGAACAGTACCAACCTGGATGTTTCCTACATGTTCAGTGGTTAGCACTTGTGCCTAACAGCGCTGAGGTCATGAGTTCAATTCCTGAACAAGACCTTATCTGTGTGGAGTTAATATGTTCTTCTCATGTCTCCTCAGCATGCCCTGGTTACCTCCCACACATACCGGAAGGTTAATTGACAGCTGATTAAATAGATCTAGTCTATATGTGATTGCCCATATGTATCTATCTCCTATAGAATGGAAACTGCGGGCAGGGCTCCCTTCCCCTCCAATTCTGTCTGAAACAAATTGTTCAGCAGAATAGAGCGCTGTGTGTGCTCAGAACGGGAGCCGTTGCAGAAAGATGGCCGTCCTGTTGTCCATCCATCTTGTCCACATCCATCTGAATCAGAAAATGTTACAATTTTTAAATTAGAAAAGGGGAGTTTTTCTCATTTATACAGTTGCAGTAGCAACGTAATGTGTCTGCACATCGGCCATACACTTACACCATCCCAGGGAAATGGATAAATAATAGGAGCAGGTCATATATTTTTTTTTTTGTAATAAAATAAATGGATGAAATATTGATTAAAAAAAACAAACATATATATATTACGTCAGCAGCAGGAGCTTGTAAGGCAAGGGTAATATACCTGGAACCCAATGGCGGTGGAGTGTTTTACATTGGAGGGCTAGTCCCCCCCATCCTAGTGGCGCCTCACCCCCTCCCCTGTGTAACAGTGCTGTGTTACACTGTAGGATTGGTAAGGTGCTCAGACAGCACTTTACCCGATCTGACTGTGTAACAGGCTGACTGTGCACCGGAGGGGGAGCGGGAAGACACCTATGCTGGAACCCAAAAAAATACCCATATTCACAAATATATGCACCCGTGAGCTAACCAACATACCCTGTTATATACCCAAAATAGCTTCAGTAGACCAGCACCCCATGGCAGGTCCATGCAATCAATGTACACAAAATGATGTACGATTAACCACCAGGTGCTTGGCAGGCCGAGGTAACCTACACAGGAAAAGAAACCATGTCACTATGTACCTAACTTCCTCCTAATACAAAGACATCAGGATACACACCTCTCGCCTCCTCCTAATACGCAGATTCCATCTTTTTAGAGTAGTTACAAAGCATCCTCATTACGCTCGTCAGCAGATTAGTCTTAATTGGATTGCGAATTAGAAGGGGCTTTGTGCTCAGCAGAGTTAATTAAGAGCTTGTTACTATTTTTCTGTGGCAGAGTCATCTGTTTTGAAGGGAGGTAGGAAAATTTCCGCGTCTGAATTTGCCATTCCTCCCCACATAATACGCACAGATTACACAGTGAATAGAGAAAGTACAGATAATACATGCTGCGCTTTCAATAGATCACAAATTAGATACACAAACATAAAACACGAATGTAAATGCAGGCCTTGGGTCTTGTCTGTTTCAGCAAGTTCTGCACCTAAGAGGTTTAATTGGTGCCAATCCTATAAAAGAAAGAACAGCTTGATTTTCGGGCTTGTTGCAGTAGCAGCGGCAGAGCTATGGGAGTATAACTCATGCACCTGTCTGTACTGTTTTTTATGATACATCATTTGCTTGTCTCTATCTGGCTAGTGCCCCTTCCTCTCACTGATTATACGTAGGGCAATCGAGCAATTTTACAGGGGCTCCCACAAGTATTGCCCACCAGCAGAGGGTGTAAGATATAGACACAGGTTAAGGGTATTAGAAGAAACAGATATGGGTGAGGTGCTAAGAATGGTAGACAGTATGCAGTCATAAGAGAGGCACATGCTCTGTGGTGTTAAAGGAACAGGTGGGGGATTTATTGGGGAATACATTTGGGGGGGAGATGAATAGAAAACATTAGGTGATAAAAAACTAGAGGGAACCAAAGGGATCTGGATGATGGATAATGCGTACCATGACCCAAGTAGATATACTAATATATATATATATATATATATATATATATATATATATATATATATAAATATATAGTTAAAAAATTTGGAAAGGTTAGCTTCATAGTACACCATGGAGGGCCCTTTCTCTTTTCTGAAATTATTAACACTTGTCAATAAAGAATGGATGAATGGATAAAGATCTATTAAAATCAGTAGTGCGTAACAATGAAACATTCAGTCCTAGGATATCAATATTGTTCTTATAATTCTGAGGTTGTTTAAACAAGTATATAATCTTCTGGCCTCTAGTTGTCTCCCTACAGCATCATGGTTCTTAGCCTACTCTCTCGCCTTTCTGTTTTTTGATTCCACCCCAACCACCAGAGGGCAGGGACTGATCAGATAAAGTGGAAGCCTGCTCTGTCTCAGTGTGTGCTGAGCTCACTGTTATCATCTGCCCACATTGTCAGAGACACAGAAATGTGGATTTAAGTGCAGGGTGAGATTCCCTTGCTGCTATCATTGTCACCCATGTCACACAGCAGTTTTCCTGCATGTATGATCTGATGCTGTCACTATACTGTCACTTAGTAAGAGACTTTACCTTGACTGCAAAGAAGACATGTCTGTAACATGGTTAATGCTAGTATAATACTTTCTAATTAATTTAGTAAAATGAGAATGAGACTTATATACAGTATATATAGTGCAATAAAAAGTTTATTATGACATTAATTTTCTTGTCATTTGTCACCAGTCTTCAGCTTAAAGAAAGATACAGCAGTTTCTGGAGATAATGTTGATGTGGGAGAAAGCATGCTGGTCTTATAGCATGGAAGTGTGAATTAAAGGTGCTATTAAGATTTATTATTATTTATGATAATATGAATAGCCCCTTTTAAAAAGTTGGTTCAGAGAGACGGTGGAGAACAGATTGGTGTAGTGAGCTCAGGCAGGATTGAGTAGGAAAAGTGGGAAAAGAGGAAATAATTCCTTTATAGTGGAGTGAACAGACAGTCTGAAGTGAAGAATAAATCAGAAAGAGTCAGAGTTAGACTTGTTCTGGACCATTTGCTTACATATTTAAATAATAACTTTTTATTAGCACTGTTGATGCAGATGTTATCATTGTTCACATGTAACATGGAATACAATTAATTTATCATTTTGGATTACAATTAATGTGGAATTGAGCTCCAACATTGCAACAGTTTTTTGACTTCTTTGTAGATTAATTGTTGGGTAACTCAGGTACCACTGATTATATATTTTTCATTAGTTTAAATTAGTAATTGTACAAAATCTTAATCACAGGAATAACAGTAATTTAGGTATTTATAAGAATGATGCATTTTACTGATTTGATCAAACACTAAAATGTATTTAATATTGTAAGAAGATATAATAAAGTCATATTATGTGATTCAGCACTAGCATATCCCTCTGCTAATTTGTCTATTACAGACTGTGGTTTCTTATTTTTCCTTCTGTACTGACATCTGTACTTACTTATATACATTGGGCTGGCCCCTGCTGCTTTGATCTTGCATTTGTCTATTTGCACAGTCTGTATTCTTATTACTTGCTAATATATAAATAATATATTAATTTATGCTAATATGTGTTTATGAATTATGTTTTTAAACTGGTAAATTAGTTTTATTCTTTCTTCTTAACTTTCACTAGGTCCCCGTTGACCCCTAATTTCATCTGTACGGTTTGTCATCTTAAGACTTTTTCTTTTTTCACTATACTATTTGGTACCACAATATCTATATCGGTATCTTGTGCAGAGTCTATGATGCTCTTTGGGGCTGTCACTAAATATCGCCTTGTGAAGGATTATTGTTCAGATTGATGAAGAGAAGCGAACATTGTACCTGATTCCTGGTAATAGTTAAATCTAGACCTGATTATATACAGTAAATATCATTAGACATGCATAGTATCCAATTAAAATGTAAATGACATAGATCAGGTTTTAATTAGGTAATTTGGATAGCCTACTTACAACAGAAAATGAACATATTTATTTTGCCCCTGAGTTTACATTCATTGTCTGTGATTTTCATCCATGTTAGACTCATATTATTTGAATTTCGGTCTCCTGTACTCTTCTACTTTTTGTGTATATATCCAGGCCCACCTATACAGAATGTAAGCTGCCTGCAATTCCGCCACATGGTTACACCATCTCTGAGATGGTGTAAGTCATAGGTGCAAGTTCTATCTTTACTATATATTTATTTCCATCTATTTTTATATATAAATGAAATCTATGTTATTTATATTTAACTTTTAATACATGATGTCATTTAAATAATAATCTCATATAAAAAACCTATATATATATATATATATATATATATTTTTTTTTTATATATATATATATATATATATATATATATATATATATACATATATTTAATTTTTTTTTTATACCGGGATAGAAGTGGTATATCACTACTATCCACGAGAAGATCCTCATTTGTACCATCACAGGGTATGAGTCATAGAGGAGGGTGATTTTCCGGTTAGTAACTTATACCACGTTCAGATTGCCTGGGGATTAAAAAGCCACAGGCATATTCGTGGTGCAGAGCCGGCGAGGCAGACTACAGCGAAGCCGGCGTCCCGTAATAAGGTGATGTCACCTAAAAGGACTGTGGTCGTAACGATCACATGTCTTTTTAGGCCAATCACCTCTCATTATACGCGCTGGAGCCGGCAGGCAGGCTTCAGACGTGTTTAAACTACAGAAAAGCCGGCTCTGATCACCGGTGTTCAGTGGCCGGCTTTTAAATAGTGACCCGTTCAGATTGCCTTCAGAGGCCGGCCTTTTCACTGAGGCCAGCATTTTCAGTGAAAAAGGCGGCCTTTTGAGGCAATCTGAACGTGGTATAATTATAAAAAAAAGGTTGTTTTATTTTTAATAAATATTGTTGAATTGAATATGTGTTTTTTTGTTATTGTGTATAGATTTTTTTTTAATACATTGATAAAAATGCCAGTGTAGTAGCAGTGCACCTTAAACTCTCCAACCATTTCACAATCAATCTTTTAAAAAACATTTAGGTGCATAGAAAAATGCAGAGACTGAACATGACTGAGCTGACTGCCCTTTGCCCTTCTTCCTAATCAGACAGGGATGTTCCTGCAAAAACACAGTCTGAACAGGGCTACCTGGGTATTTTTTAACAAGGTCTCAAAAACCCAGGATCAGACCTTGGTTTTTACCCTGCATTTTTTCCAGGTCAAAAAAGACCCCTTTTCCACTGCAGTGTGAACCTGGGTTTTTTTCCAGGGTTGACACCATTTCCACTGAATGAAGTAGAGTATTGTAACTGACTACGTTTTAAAGGGAAACCTCTTTTTTTCTCTTGGGACCCATTTCCACCAAAATAGACCTGGGTCTATGTGCATAAAACCAGGGTTTTTTATGTCAGTGGAAAAGGGGTATAAGAAAGGAAAAGGAACTGATTAAGAGGATTAGAGCAGCTCAGTCAGAAAGCTCCGGTTCAGTGTGAGAGCTGGGATGGTCTGCAACACAGCAATAACCAGGGTTATTGTCAAGGCACCAATGTGAACACGGTATAACGCCAAACATACAGGCTTTACAAAGATAACTCACCTAAGGAGTTAACATAAACGTTTTGAACAATCACATTCCGTGTCCTGCCAACCCTCTTTTTGTAGCTATAAACGTCCTATGCCTTTCTTCTACAATGTTACAGTCCCCATAGGGTTGTTCATTAAAGTCTCATTATCACATCACTTATTAACCTCTGTTAACGAGGCCCTTAAATGCCCATTCCAAATTAACTTAAGAGCTTGCAATCAATTAAGAGCAGCGATTATGAGGGAGAGATCATCCTGCCAGCTGAATGAGGATGTCTACGGCGCTAGATCGCATTACCAATTCCGCGGCTGCCGCTCAGACTTTGCTAATAAATTGGGAATGTTTCAGTCTAATTGGAAAAAAAACTTTAAAACATTACAGATTAATATTATTTTCATACATTTGGTGCTGCTAATTCAATTAAACACAAAACAAATCGAAGAGTTTTTGGTGCTGGGTCACTGGGCGTAAGATTTACAGCAGGGTGGCCAACTCCCAAATTTCGGGATGTACGTTAACATTTTATTGACACTTCTTCACTCAACATAGATACTTGACGCAACATAAAGGGGTGAGTAATACACTTTAGGTTAATGCATTGGATCCAGACCTATCAGAGATTTATGAACCACGTAATAGGATACTGTATGCATCCCAGAACTACCCTTGTACAAATTAAGTTCTGTACAAGGCGCGTTTAAAACTATACCTTAAATTCACTGCACGCATCCCTATGCAGAACGCGTATATCGGCTGCTATTAGTCTGCCTCCGATCCAATGATAGGAAAGCTGAGGGTTATGATAAGGGTTACATTTAGGGTTAGGGTTCAGCTGTTGAATATTTCAGTCAGTAATAATAAGTTTCATATTACAATTCTGACCTTATTGTTGTTGTACACAATACTGTTGATGTTACATTTGTCATCATTCATACCTCATAGACCTAATGGCATCTACTGTATGAATGTAGGGAAATGCTGATCATATATCACATAGGTAAGCCATTTCTGACTGTGCATAAGGGAGCATCTTCAGGTGCTACAGATCCTCTATAATGGAGTTTAGAGTGAGTTCGAGAATATTTTCATATCTGTATTTTGAGTTTTAGACTTTTCGTAATTTCATCCCAGGTGACCACAGACTATCGTTTTCAAATGAGAATCGTCTTCCCCTGGGGCTGGCTGGTGACTCCAATGTCTCCGGCCCCTCCACGCGTCCACACACTTGACATATTGTCGATTTAGTAGTGTAACAACACGAAGAAAAAATGTTTTGTACTTGTTTATTAAATGTATAGTTTTGGTGGCTGTACTAACAACCAATCCAAAATAGAAAACCAATGCAATGTACTACACACAGTGTACTAATAGAGTAGTAACCCTGAGCATGCGATATGTCTGCAAAGGGCAGGTAAACGCCTGCAATTCTTCATTATAATGTGAGTGAAGGTGTGCCAGCATAGTGTTATACCTTAGTATTCAATTAAGTATAGCCCCCTCAAGACTAATACCCTGAAGGCAAGTGACTCCAGAGTCTCTCCGAGATCAGTCACCACTGTAATTATATAGCACAGTAAGGGACAGTAACGGAGTGCAGTTTTACCAGCAGCTGTATCCATCCCCCCAATGGTGATTTCTGAAGTGTCAGAAAGTCATCTTTAAGATATACAAGTTTAAGCTTAAGACCTGATGTACGCGATCCCTATAGCCTGGCACCCTAGCCTGCAGCCTATTCAGCCTCTTGGCTCACCTAGTCTTACATTTTTTATTTTACTCCCAAATCTCAGTCTGTATTATAAAAACCTAAACAGTAATGAATTCATATTCATCTACTTACAGAATTGGAACATTTGGAATTGTACATTTTTAATGCTCTATTAATGAATCAATGAAAATATGTTAAACATACACAGATGAATTGGTGAATTGTTAATGTAATGTTCATTTTAAAAGTCTTTTTGCTGTGTTTAGACCATGTAGTAGCAGCAAAATCCATAAAGTTTCCAGTGTTCTATACATTGCTAATATTAGAAAATGAACATATGTATTTCAGCGCAGTGTTTTTGATGGTGTATGTTCCATACTGTCACTTGTAGGCGCAATCACTCATCACTATGGCATTTGACAATGGCAGTAACTAACTAGTTTTTGGCTACAGAATATTTGCTATTCATTTAATATTGCATGGTAAAAGCGCGAGCAAAACGCAGTACATTTATGCATGCAATAAATATTGAGTTTATATGAAATTGCAAATGCTTTTGATTTGTGCGTGTGTCTAAAACATGCATCTGACAAACGTTACCATGTGGAAAATATGTGAAGATATTTATAGATGAGCGTGTGCTTCTATATGCACTGATGCATGTCAGGTACGTCTGATTATTATTTCTACGACCGTTTAAACAGGTCTTTAATGCTGGATGTTGACATCGGGGTGTACAGTACATAGCCACAGGCAAACCACTAAAAGCTGACGGCTTGAAATGTACACAGCTTAGCCTAAATTTCCTTATAATCACCCTGTTCTGTGCGCAGCACGAACGCTGACTAAAAATATATACACCGTGTATATATATATATATATATATATATATATATATATATTCTATATGTATATATATATATATATATATATATATATTCTACAGTGCATTTATTTATTAAACACCTCCATACCGAATAGCTGCCAACAAAAATCAATCAGTAACCACTTTCAGGTAGTCATAAAAGAGGTTTTCATGGTTGATATACACAAGCTGTAGCAACAACAGAATTGGAATATAGAATGGAATTAATTTAAACCTATTACAATGGTCGCTGCAGTTGTCTGCCTCAGTTATCCCACAGGAAGATTTGTTCATTCGTTTGTTAAGCTGCACAGAAACCTCCATGTGAATGAGTCCTGACAGATCGTGTTCATTCATATCTG
The DNA here is from genome assembly GCA_016617825.1 of Platyplectrum ornatum. Classification (NCBI taxonomy): domain Eukaryota; kingdom Metazoa; phylum Chordata; class Amphibia; order Anura; family Limnodynastidae; genus Platyplectrum; species Platyplectrum ornatum. Next base: position 67,772 of record JABWIB010001230.1, read on the forward strand.
GCAGCTAAAGTCCTTTTGGTGATAAGCTTCTGTCTCTTTGGAGGGTAAGTACATAAGCCACAGCCGTGTCCCTCTCTCTCTCTCTCTCTCTGCTGCCAGCTGTGCCAGGGCACCACTGTAAGAGAATCCTATGTCTATAATGTGTGTAAGGCAGACATAGCCACCGTAAGTGAAGGGGACTAGTGGTGGCTACTCGCCCTAGCACTATAAGCAAGCTGTCAGTAGTTGACTGATTAAAACAGAATTCGGCACTCCATGAATGAAGGCAAGGAGCTGCTGGCAATGTATTTATACATTGATCGCTGTTTTAAGCTGCCAACCTCTGAAAGCTTGCTTACAGTGCTAGGGCGAGTAGCCACTAGTCCCCCCATCCACCAGCCGCACACCCTGGCACCCCTCCGACAGCCCCTTTTAAGCAGACAGGCCAGTACAGCCCTGCCCCCTAGGATCCCATGACCCCGCCCACCCTTACTCAGGCCCCACCTCCCTCCCAAGTCTGTCACATTCCACCCCTGACTGTATCCTACACTGCTGTAGCTAATCTATGCATTCCCATTCACATTCCACAATGTATTCACCCGGTTTTGCCTCGGAAGGGTTAACGTTCCCAGTGCATTAGCAGACAATACATTGCTTTAAGGTTATTACATTTCCAGTTAGCAGATAAGATTTTTGCATCGTTAATTTTGATGCTTGCTCTGCGTCTCTGGGAGTTGCCCCCCTCTTCCCCTCTCCGCTCCTCTCTGCTGTTTGTGGATAATTTATATCCCGATTGGAAATAAAACCTACTAAACATTTACTGCTTATCTATCCTGTAGCCAGAGATAGCAAATTGACACTGATAACATGTATGTTCACAAGCACCGGAAAGGAAATGATTGTCTCCCTACCAGCATCCGACAAGGCATAAGCTCCTGTCTCCTTCCCAGCCCGCGCAGGGGTTAATAGTGGCCCGGGGCGCACAGTAGATAAAATTACATATTTTATCTCTGATTAAAATCATCTGCGCCTGTCATTATTTATTGTAATCATAAAACAATCCTCTCAAATCCAATTTCAGAGATATTGATTTTAAATTCATTACTGTCACTAGAATTCCTATACTGTCCCACATAACTGGTCCCCTAACTCCCACTACCGCTCCATTAACCACTGCCAAGTGCTACAGAGATAACCTCTCGTCATAACTCTTGCCATTGTGTTCTATAACTTCCCCTTGTAACTGCATCCACTACTCTACTTCATACATGCACCTTCCATAACTTATCCTAATGTGCCATTCCTAGAACTCCTCCCATTCTCCGTATAAATCTCACCGAATGGATGTCATGTACTGAAGCACTGCGCTAACAGCGGGATTATTTATTAGCCATTTTACAGCTATCAAGCTGCTTCAGTCTATGTGACTGCAATATACTCCAAACCAACAGTAACCTGCAGCTGATGTTTGGACTTCACAAAGTATTAATGCGGTATGTTGGCTCGGATACTCCAACCATGAAACGGTGCGTAAAGAAGTGGCTATGTTTATATGTCAGTGCTTATGCTGTTTATATGTGATGGGGATCTACTAAAGACTTTCTGGCCAAATACTATTCAAATGTCTTACAGAAATGAAAGCACAGAGTGTCAAAGGAATTAAATATATGAATCTCTAGCTTTACATTGAGGCGATAGTAGATAACCCTCAGAATAGCCCACCATATTATTATTATTATTATATATTAAGTATGCTTGTTTATAAGGGGCCACATTGTATCCGCAGCTCCCAACAGTAAGGAATACAGACTGAAGGCTTACACTCTAAATTACATTGGGGATCAATAGCAAATGCTATATACGTTATACAATGAACCACATTTGGAGCACATGGAGACACGGGGAGAACATATTTAACCTGCAACTGTCAGGCACAAGTGCTACTTACTAAACCACAGTAAATGCTCATGCACAATGGATATATCTTAACCCATGGTACCTATGATTTACTTCCAAAAACCCAACCACACTATTATGCAATTTATACAATTTATACAATTTATCCATATTGAGTCACTATGTGGCCTAAAAGTGGACAAGGCCAGCTGAGCAAGATTCCAATATGCCCTCTCTTCTCTCATCATGGCTAAATGATGACCCACTCATTCTTTTCATTATACTCAATGCTCTGTAATCATAGCTAATAACATGCAGTATTATCCTGATCCTGAGACCGTGGCTCAATCAGTTCTACAGCCTAACACTGCTGGCCTCTTGAACTTGGTGACCAAAACTTTTAATCAAACCCCAACACATGGCTGGTTGATGGAATAGCACACTCCAGGTTACAAAAAAATTTAGGTATAGGATGACCTACTTTAATAGTAGCCACATATGCTGCAGGCTGCCAAACCACCCTCGGCATTGGTCATGCACACTCCATTAGTGGGCATGGCCCACTGTGGGCTCTACCGATCTCCTATGAAATGCTGGTTGGATCATGGGTTACTTTTAGATATAGTCAGTCATATGTGGATTTTTGTAAAGATCTAACCTGAGTTCGATTAAAGTCCCATGGTGATGTACATGATGTACAGCCATTGGGCTGTAGAACTGGTGGAGGCTTGTCCTGATGAGGAAGGCATATTCACAGAAGACATGAGACTTCTTAAGTTTAATAGACTGGGTCTGCTGTTGACTAGAATTAAACCCTCACATCCTGATAAACCATTAGCATACTTCCCAAATGTCCTAATTTAGGCAGGACTGTCCACAAAAAGGACACGACTTGTGAGAAAGTGGCTGGAATTTTGACCAAATATTGGCAATTGTGGACAGGACTTGGACAGGACTTATTGTGTCCCGACTTTTGCCTTAGATCGTTGTACAGGCTGCCATGGTTAAAAAACTCGCAGACCTGAATATGAGGAAGAATATTTTGGTTTACAGAAGACACATTCCAAACTTTCTATTATTCTTTTTACTGTTTTTCAATGTATTGTTATGATAGATCTTTGTAATAAAAGACAATGAGCAGCAGAGACGTTCGAGGATTTTCAGTAGGTAGGATGACACTAAGACAGGAATATTCAATCAACTTCTCTACGACAACACAGCTTAAAGTCAGAAAATCCCTGTTCTGCTAAAGCACAGGGAAGAAATAAAAGCAATATATGCAGACCTATGTGTGCATATTGAAGCAATCAAACAAATGCACATGCCACACTCGTACTCAAATAGTAATCTACACCCTGGGAAGACTACCTATAAACACTGACCCATAGAGCATGTCCACCTTGATTAGAGCATGTGGCCGGAGTGGATTAACACTGTGCAAGATTTGCTAAACCACATGACAGAACCTTTTCAAATATGTCCAATAAATGAGAGGAGTGGAGGGAGGGGGGG
>JABWIB010001231.1:17924-30664 GCA_016617825.1 Platyplectrum ornatum
GTCTAGGCGTTGAGATGAAATAATGCCGCTGCACTCAGTGTTACTGTAGATAGCTGTAGTTGTAATCTGTGGTTGACAGCTCCAACCGTTTGCTCTCTTTTCTGCCTGCCGTCTCTGTTTGCCACGTAAGGGGTAAGATGGAATAAAAAATTGTTTTCTAGTTTAATTCAGTCATCCTGATATAAATTTGCCATTATCTACACAGCGCTCCCATATTATATATATTTTTGTTTTTTACATTTTTAGGAGAACTCTGAAACTCCTTGGTGTAGCAGCTGACTCTAATATTTAACCCTTGCGCAGTTCCCTTTCATCTTTTTTCTATGGCAGATAGGGCAGAGTGGCATTTGAGGTATTGAGCAGCAGGTCGACCAGAGGGGCAGTTGAAGTGCCTGAAGCAGATAGGGCAGTGTGACAGTTGTGGTATACAGCAGAAGATATGACAGAGTGGCAGTTGAGTTATCTTGAAGTAGATAGAGCAGAGTGACAGTTGAGGTGTCTGTAGGATATAGGGCAGAGTCAAGGCTGGACTGGCCATCTGGCACTTCTGGAAAATGCCAGATGGGCCACAGGGGTGATGGGCCGCTATAAAGTGCTTCTGGAAAGCTTAAGCCATCCACCAATCAGTGTGTTGACAGCCATTCACTAACAGGCTGCCAGCTAGAAAAAAAATAGGATAACTCTCAGTCTGATTGGTGAATAGCTCTAGGTGGGCCTGTGTGCATTAAATGGCAGGGCTGATTTTTAGTCCCAGTCCGGCCTGCATTCTATCTACAGCACTTAACCCTCTGCTGGAGTGTTGGATGTTGTAGTTCAAGAACTTCTGCCACCTTGTGCATATGAATGGACGAGGCTCAGAACAAAAAACTAAAGAGGACCAGCATGCACTGCTCCACATTCGCTGCCAGCCATGAGAGGCTTAGAGGAGTATGTTTATGGTAGGGCCTATTTACGGGATAGTGCTTATTTTAGCCCTATTCTCATAATTAGGGGTAGGACTAATTATTAGGGAAGCATGGTATTTCAAACCTGTTTCCCTAAAGACATGCACAATTTTAGCTTTGCACTTTTTAATGCTTTTACTTATCCAACTAATTGTGAGATTGGGTTTTTGTAACACATTGTACGTTAAAGTTAGTGGTAAATTATGGTTAATACAGTCTGTTTTTATTTGTGAAAAATGCGCAAATTTCATGAAAAAAATTCTGCTTGTAAGACAGTCATACCACACAAAATAGTTAATGTGGCTTTGAGGGGCCTTCTTGATTGACACACCCATAAATGACCCCATTTAGAAAACTGCACCCTTCAACGTATCCAAAACAGCACTCTGGAAGTTTGTTAACCCTTTAGGTGTTTAAAAAGAATTAAAGCTAAGTGAGGGTAAAATTAAAAAAAATTCCCTTTCTTTAAAGAAAATTTTACATGTTAATCCATTTTATTCCGGACAGATGTTAACCAGGAGAGATGTTAAACAGAAAACAAAACTTATTATGTAACCCCCTGATTCTACAGATTTTAGAAATATCCCATATATGGTTGTAAGCCCTATTTTGGTACACTGTAGGGGTCAGAAGTGAAGGAGCGGCATTTATATTTTTTAGTTCAGATTCAGCTGGAGTAGTATTAGTGCGCCACTTGCATTATAAACTACACCCCTCAAGGAACTCATATACGGATATAGTGAGCAGTTTGACCCCACTGATGTTTTGTAGTGTGGACACCCTTCCTGTCAGGGCAACACCCCTTTAATTATTTAACATTTACATATTTTTTTTCACGTTTTCATTTATCAAAAGTTGGCATAGTATTCACGGCAGTTACTATACGGGCTATCGGGAATAAAACTAACGTGAATATAATTTTTTAATGCTTGAAATATTTACATTAGTTTCATTCACAAAAGACAAACATTGTAACCACCGCGATTACTAAGCCAACTTTTTTTTATCAGTAGAGTAAAAAAAAAAAGCCCAGAAATAAAACATTTAAAGAAAAAAAAAAAAACCATAAAAACTACTTCTCCAGACCTTACATGCAACTTAATTAGAAAATTTTGATTAAATGTGACATAAAACCCCACAAAACAAATGCATATAAATGAGGAATAACAACTTGTACACAATAAGAGAGAATGATACTTTTATTTTCCACGGATCGAATAGGATTTTGCTACATAGTTTCTGTATATTTCTATGTGATTATACATTTTCCCCTTTTCTAGAAGTCCAATGTTGTACATTTTATAGTGATATGCTTGGTAGTGTATCTATTAGTTTTTCCTGAAAAAGTTTAGCGGTTTTTCATATTTTTTGGAATGTACAGTGTATGAGGTAAAATTAATGTTACCTTAAAAATTTTTGAAAATTTTTTTCTTTTTTTTTTACTTTTAACTGCAGAAATCTGCACTCAGTGGCAAATACACTATTAAATGACATTTACTATCAAAAATAGGAATTCATCTTGATTTTTTCTATGAAAAAACAGGTCACACTACAGATTATTTTCAATGTGACACTAACTTTAGACATTCAACCATGTGGAAATTTCTGGGCAAGTACAGACAAACTCATTTATACTGGCCAGACATGGCACATACAGAAGGCTCTACAAAAAAATATATCCATATCATATATCATCATAGAATTTTTTTTTCCTGTGAGAACATAATAACCGATACATAAAAAGGAGACAAAGAAAAATAAAACGAGAGAAACACACATCACAATTCAAAGGACAGAGCATTGTTACCACTAGAAGACCTAAGTTTAAACATCTGCTGTAACAAAAATAACAGAAACTGAATCTACAAATACATTATTTGACACATAGAATTACAATACATGCCCATAACTAGAAGATCTTCATAGCACTAAATTATCTCTTGCTTAAGCAGACAGAAGTGCTTTTTTGTCATTAAAATGCTAATTTCAACAAACTAAAAAGACTAGTGATTGACTACCTTCTGACAAATACATTAAATAAAAAAGAAAACAATGAAAGTATATGTAGGAGAGAAAGCACAATAAGATTTCATTTTAAAATAGAGAATAAGCTGGCAGCTCATTGATCCCTGCACATAGCAGTCCATGCCATACTTCAGTCTGGTTCACCATCACCTACATATGCCAGCCAGGAAGGAACTGCAAAGTGCTTCTATGCAACACGGACTACATGCGATTTGGTACAGAGTCTGAACAAACATAACATTCAACATTAGGTTTTTTTTGTTTTATATACTTCAAGAGATAAAGCAGCTTAAAAAAAAGATTTCTGGTGCAATTTCAGCATTTGCCTTTAGGTTTTGGTGAGAGATAACAATTATAACGAACAATAAAAAAAATTATAAACAAATCCATAAACAGGCTACACAAACAGCTTTGCACTCATGACAGAAGCAGGGTAGCCGCAAAGGCAGAACGACTGTGAGACTAGTGGTAGCCAGTCTACTTACATGTTATTTATGAAAGTGCTGAGACATACCTGAACCCTCAAGCCCCCGAGGGCTTTATAAAATGAAGTTCCATAGAGAACCCAGGCAAAGAGGTGATGTAGAAATGTAAAGGTAAAAAAAAAAAAAAAAAAAACAATCCCATGTTGGGTCCTTCTGCTGTTAAAAATATGTTGCTCATGTTATTGGCTGAGCTTCATATACATTTTCTCTTGATAATGTGCAGTGGAGGGCACTTCGTTTAGTACTAGAAGTTTTAATAGGAAACTTTACCCCAGCAGCATTCGCAAACTAAAACTGAAAAATGATAAGACCATGCACTGGCATTCATTTGGTAAACATGATAAATGGAAGTTTGGTTAATATTACATCACTCTTCACCAGTAATTGTCTTGACTGACTGTCGAGCAGGAATATTATTTTAGATTCAATTCTAAATAAATCTACATATTCCCACATTAACTTGGAAATTGCCCTCACTATGTTCCAGTTCAAGGGGTAATTGTATTTTAACCAGCAGAAAGTTCCTTCATGTTTTTGTTTAATAAGGGGTTTCTTCCACATGTTGGCACCTTAAATTAAAAAGCAAGTAAATATAAACCTGCTCGTCTTAAAAGGACCACTCCTATCCCACATGTACAAGGCATATATCAAGTCAGAGGTTTGATTAGGTAAATATAACCAGTTCTGCAATCTTTAATATCTACAATAAATATCTTTCCAACAATTAAAAGTTTTTTCTATAATTATTTATGAGTCTGATGTACTAATCTAGAAATTCCAGTTTTATTTTCTGCCTGAGTAGAACCTCCATTAGGAAATTAGGTAATACCCTGCTACCACCAGAAAGGGCATTGCACCAGGCAGCCAAAGGGTAGAATTAAGACACAGAGGAGGTAGTAGTACAATGCAAAGATCACTTTCCTAACACCCCCCTTTCAAAGTTTCATAATAATAGAATTATTATTGTTTTTTGCAGCACTTAAGGTGACCCTTAAATATATCTCAATCTGTATATTATCCTTGCACAAAAGCAATCATTTAACCACGGAACAATAGAGGAGCATTGGATATGTGTAAACATCACACCAGATAGCATTAGAAAGGTGGAGGTCTGTCTAGCTTGTGCCTTCATTACATAGGACCATATCATGGTACAAGCATTGTGACAATATGACACACTAAAGTAGTCTTGATGCTGTACTAGAAGCCACCACATTCTTTAGAAGCAAACTTACAATTTGGGGAAAAATCGATTTTTCTTTAGAAGATGTAAAGTAAAAAAATTAAGTATGGGTTTAGGGTAAAAGCTAAATGGTTTTCCTTCATTTGATGACAAAGTATTGGATAATGAAGGCAATCATGATGGAGAACGTAGCAAAGAGCACAAGGATGACGGCAGCACACTGCTCGTCACTCAGCGTCCTTGTTGTCCTTGTGGGTTCAACAGTGTCCTTGCTGCTGGTGGTTTGTGACTCGTTCTTATGTGAGATGAAGAGGACTGTGGCACTGTAAGGACCCGTTAAGTCTTGAGGTCCAGCAGTGTCTTGGCACTGGCGAATGGCACATACACGGAATCGGTATTCACAGTTTAAATGGATGGCGGAGCATCTGTGCAATGTGTTGGGTCCCTTATATGCCTGGAATGGGAGTTAAAAAGATGAATGTTATCAACATGGATTATCAGCACTTTTTTAAGTTTTCCAATACAGATAAAAAACAGGTACTATAATTTTATCTAGTGACACATACTTCTACATCATCCTCATTGTGTTGATGGAGTTGGTACAAATACTTGTAGCCAATAAGATCATTGCAATAGTCACACTTGCAAGAGATGACTGAGCTTATTTGAACTGACCTGTCCAGTCACATGATTGTAGATGATTGAGGCAATTTCATGTTGTGAAGGGGGGATGGGACAAAGCAGGAGGCCAAAAACAGTGGCTGAATAAAAAAAAATGGCAATAATATTTGTATGAATAGGAAGACTGTAGCCAGTCAGTCAGTAGCCAGTGTAGGCACAACAGTGGCTCCAGTGGTTAGCAAGACGGAGACGCCGGCGCATTTAAGGAGCTGGGCACCACTCCGGTGCCCAGCGAAGACATCTGGACAGTGGATATATTTTTATTTAATACATTTTTTACAGGTAACCAGTCTTTCCTATGGCCACCATATTCCACGAGAACAAAGTCGTTCTTGTGAAAGGCCGCCTTTATACTAATACAGTTTTATACAGGAAGGATTATTTTCATGTGCTGGTACCAAGAAGTAGAGCCATAAAGCTGGCCACACATTAGACAATTATTGTGAAACTGGACTAAAAATTGTTCTAGTGTGTGGCTTTATTTATTTTTTTTTAAAAAGCAATAAAGCAGCAGAAAAACGCTAGGGTAAAATTATCTGATCGTTCTATATTGCCAATTGATAATCCTGTTCTGTTGCCAAACCAAATACCAACTTTCTCTCTCCTCTGCCAAAGCCTGTACTGGAGCCTGGTTATGTACCGCCTATAGAAGACCTACCTCTTCCCTCTGCTGAAGCGGAGGGGACTGGGCACTTACTAGAACTATGTTCTTTTTAGTGTATGGGGCTGATAACGGGCAGTTTTTCCCAGTGGGAAATCACCTTGTTTATTTGCACCAATTTCACTAGGGCAATCATTGCTCTAGTGAGTGCCCAGGTTTACAGACACCGCTTACAAATGTGGGGTTACATGCTGCCAACACCAATCCTGGGTTTTAAAGAGATTACTTGACCCATATGATACAGTCTATCATTCTATTACTGGACACTTATGACTTACTAAGGGACACAGTACATAGTCTGGTTCACAGACAAGAGTCACTGAACCAGGGCACACAGTGGGTCTATCCAGGCTCCATGTTTTAGCAGAACGCATACCTCTGGAGAAGAAACTTTTCAATGCTGGATTCGTATGTGCAGTCTACAGCTGCAATCTCTGCACTTTCCATGAGTTTTTTAATGCTTGCTTTCAATTTTAAACATTTAAATTATATTTATATTTAGTTTTTGCGCAGCCAAAACAATGTATAAAAAAAAAGTTGAAAAAACAGATTTCAATGTCCAGATGCATCTATGTTCTTGCAAATTGTTCATATTGAGTACGGAGGAACACCTATGTTCAGAAAGCTAACCTGATTGATCTTGAAAGATATAACTTCATTAAGATAATGAAGCATTTGCTTTGTTTCTATAAATTGCTATTGATGTATTCATTAGACATTTATTAAAAGATCTTCTTCCTGATGTAATACGCTTTAAAATAGGTTTATCTTTGCATTTGGCTGCTTAGATATTTTTTCCTTTGCACGTTGTTTAATTAGATTTATACCTTACTCATACTCATTTCAGATGTAAAACAGAAAGCTACAAAGGAAATATAGATTTTCAGGGTGAGAGTATTTAGTTATTTAATTAGAAGCTCATTAATATCCCAGTTTAACTGTATTACTGTCACAAAGGAAATAACACTGTATGTTAATTAACAAATACAACTTCCTTTAAGCTAATATTTATTAATATGACTTAATATAACTTGACACATTTTAAAGTAAATTTACACCAATTTTTAAGACTGGTATCCACCTGAGGTATGTCTTTTTCTGGTGGATCCCAGTCTTAAATATTAGCTAAATTCAAGGTAATACTATTTAAAGGAATTAAACAAATACCTGTTTAAAATCCGAGTCTTTTCCAGCCATTATCTGTAAATTGTAGATCACTGGATCCCCCTTCATTGGAGGTAAGGATTCCCAGGTGACTTCACATGTGTGCTCATTGATGCGGTCTACTCTTGGTGCTATCAAGAGAACGGTTTCCAAAACAACAACATAGAATTTTAACGCTGCAGAAAATGTTACATTTGCATGATCTCAAAAGCAACATCCTGCAAACAAGTGCTCAAACATTCACCAGTATGACTAAACATGTATGATCCTGAGCAAGCAAAACTAGCCATACTGTTGTGGAACTGCACAGAAAGCTTTTTATGTGTATATGAAGGCAATGGACCAGATCCAGGTACCCATTTGACTGATTTAAATGGTTCCCCCCGTACAGCTAGCCAGGGCCAGATTAAAGACCACATGGACCTGGGGCTGAACATTTTTGAGGGCCCATTCCAGTGGGTATGAGCAGTGTTGTGTGAGGTTTGAAATTATACGTGGGTCCATTCATTCATTACTCATTGATCAAAACTGTACCCTCCTTAATCACACTTAGTACATGACACTGTTGTACATGACGCTTAGTAGATGACATGCTGCTATGCAGGAGAGTGGATTCATTCTCATGTATTTCAATGGGAGGTGTAAAGATTGGATGTGTGGGCCTTTTTCACATGGAGGTCTGGGGCTAGGATAGATGACTTGCAAGTGATCTATCACCTGGATCCATATGAAACATTGTTCTGTAAGACAGGGGATCTGATTGTGCTATCACAAAGCATAATTGCAGAAAGTGGGGGACAGGACCTAAAGTGGGATCTGGTCAAATGTGCAAGTAAGGACGTATATGTGCCATCATGCCGTGACATTTTTCCAGCAAAAATCTATGTATATTACCTCAAACTCCCACCCAAACAAGTGGTTGTCTGTCAGCCATTTTGTAGTAACATTTTATTTTCTTAGCCAAAAATTTGCATATCTACACTGAATTATTAATTCCCATATGTGTATGATAATTTACCTTCATAAACAGAGAGACATCCTTACCTTTCAAGGCAGGAGGAAGAGACTTTGGAGTTGTGAAAACATATTCTGGGGAAAAGGGACCATCACCAGCCTCATTAGATGCCTGAATACGAAATTTGTAAGACGTTGACTCATTCAGTCTTTGTACTTTGTATGTGTGACATGTTCCTCTATATAAGGATATAAACCTAATAAGAAGAAAAGAAAGCACATGACCAACAAGATAGCAAAGTTGTGTATATATAAACCAGTTTTTAGAGATATATTGGGTGGGTACAGAGTCTATAAACGGTTCCTTACCTTTCACTCTTGTCCTCCATCTGGAGGTGATACTGAACAGAGTCTGTGGGTAAAGCTCTGGACATACCATCTCCCCACTTCAGCTTAAGGCTTTGGTGACTGTAAACGGCACATTCCAGGCGGGGTGGCTCGGGTGGAAGGGGTTTGGTTTTCAATTTTACAGAATGGTTGAAAGGACCAGCTCCCAGGCTGTTAAGGGCTTGAACCCGTATTCTGATAACAAACAAATGAATATTTGTGTCACTATGAAACTGTCAAAATACTAGTATATGTGATGTCTAAGCCATTTAATAGCAATATTCATTAATTAGGTATTTTAGACCAATTTAAATACACTGTACTGTTTTATATATATATATAAACAGTAATGTTACATATTTTCTTCAAGTAGAGGTATACGCATCGGGAGGATAGTAAAACACTATTAATGATCAGAAATTTGAGATTGAGGGCCTTACCTGTATGTAGTGTCTGGCTGTAAGTGTTCTATAACGTAGCTTATGGTCTTTCCCACTGTTATGGTCTGCTTGTCTCCATAGTCAATACAGTAGCCGGTAATCTCGGAGCCATGGTCACATGGTTTTTCCCACTGTATAGCAAGGCAGGTGGAAGGAGAATAGTGTGGGCTGTCCACTTCTTCTTCCTTCATTCCCCAGAGGTTTGTCACTGCTGCCGGTACAGAAGCAGGAGTCAAACAAGCGACTACATCACTGAAAAGGCCTGTACCAGCAACATTCACAGCCTGCAAGCAATGGAATAAAGTACAAACAATATAAAACACATGCTAAATGTATAAAAGGACCATTTGGGGGGATTTTATAGGAAAGGAATCTTTGAATAAAAAGGTGGACTTGCCTGAACCCTGCAGTAGTAGACGAAAGCTGGCGAGAGGCCTTTCATCTCATAAGAAAAGCCAGGTCCACAGTAGCAGATCTGCATGGCACCCTCCATGCCACCCCACTCCACACGAAACTCTGTTATCTCGGCACCGTTATTATTTGGGGCCTGTAAATTGAGAATTTAATTGCATTGATGATGGTTGTTCCAACATTGCAGTTTACTTCAACAGCTATTAGCAAATCAGAACACTTTACTAATAACAATGTCATGCAAAAACAATTCTAAACATATTTACATGTAACTCAGTGCATAGTGCTAAAGAATGTATTCCCTTAGGTACACCAATCACTAGATGCAACTTTCACATACTGCATGAGAACACAAAATTCCTATTATGGTAAGAGAGGGGATTGACTGACTGGCGAGCTGGAGTCGGGATCTGGTCCTATATATACAAGACAATGTAGTTGACTAGACAGCTCAATAGATACATTAAATAAAGCTATAAAACTAGTACAAACAGATGTGTGCACATGTAAATCAGGCAGCAAATAGGCTCAAAACCCAAATATGGACAATAAAGGACAAAAAAAGTTTCAACTGGAGTTTCATGTATTACAGTAGATATAACAGAGCCAGTTACACATTTTATACCTATCGAATTTCTGACATGGATGTACTGATTTCTAGCTCTTACCTCCCAGTGTATCAGGGCACATGTTGCAGATCTGCAGGTGATTTGAGGTGGTCTGCACTGGTCTGGTTGTCCTGGTGCAGTTGTGATTTCCAGTTTATCTGAAAATGGTCCAAACTAAGGAACAAATGAAGAAATACAGGTAAGTGAACTAATCAAATCAAATTCAAAGGAAACTCACAAATAAGTGCAAAACTGAGAAACAAATACATATTTTACAGTATTTAAAATTAACAAATAAACACTAAAAGAAAGGGCATGGGAGAATGTCAACCTAAAAAAAAAAAAAACAAAACTTGTAAGAAAGGCAAAAATAGAAACTTAATATAGGAGATGAACAAGTGTCTAGATGCACCCCTCCTAAAGAAAACAAACACCCACGTACCCCAACTTTGTTAGCTGCCCGTATCCGGAAATGATACACCTTTCCTGGAAGAAGGCCGTACACCAGGTGCTCCTGGTCAGCCCCTTGGTATACATCTCTCTGTTCACCTTCACCAGTACACAGCTCTAAGTTGTAGCCGGTGATTGGAGATCCACCATCTGTCACTGGAGACGCTGCAATATAAATGGAACATGCAGAAGTACATAAATATACAACTGTACTGTATCTTATAGAATGTGCCAAGATATCGATTATAAAATCTATGTATAATGAGGTATTTGTACCTTTCCATCATAATGGATACAAAGGTTCATGTCCATGTAAATCAATGAACTGTATTCTTTTTTTCACTGAGGCATCTGCACCTCTTTAAAGATGGCTGTGACACAGTGTATAGATTTTTATTCTACAATATGCATGGCTTGTTTAAATCATTGCTTAATACATAGATGTCAACCTTGCTCTGCTACCCACATCCATCCTCTGGTCAGCTATTGTTAATAAAGAGCATACACTGCACAGCCAACAAGTCCTTCATCTAGAGAGGTCAGTGTGTTCCTTCCTCCCCATTCTCCATTGACAAGTTTGAAGAATTGTTTGTGTTAGTTGTTAATCACTCATGCTGAGGATATTGTACTTATATGTGCTTCTTCCTCCCTGTACTACAAGGACACTTTACGATTCCCAAGTATAAGTCACCACATGATTAACTAGACTATTAATATTATGGAGCTTGTTTAATGTTAACATACATTTCCTTCTTCTTGTTTGCATTGTATTCAAAAGTAAAAAGCTGTAAACCATACCCCATCGCAAATGCACTTCTCTTGCCCGTGGTCTGCCTTGGAGTCTTGGAGGCTGACAAGAACCAGGAGGTAGAGCTGGCGTCTGTACCACCAAAGTTTCAGATGACTGAAAAATGAGGAAAAACATATGGACATGCAATGATGATGATATAGAATGTCTTCATAGAGCTAATGGGCCGGTATCTTATATATTCAAATCTCATCCCGTACAGATCAGACCTGACTGGAGAAGTTGTGGCGTGATATTATTAGCTAAGTGGTAGAATGATAAATAGTCAATAGTGCATAAATCAATATGAACAATGCAATTAGTATTTTCACTATGTGCCAGAAAAAGGCTATTCTTATAATCTTTCTGTATATCAAATATTTCAGATTGTTTCCCCATTTTAAAAATTCTGGCTCTGCCATTCACCATGTGTATATAAGCAGCATTCAACATCCACCCATAGAAAGCAGAACTCTGTTTTAAGCTGTCAATCTCAGAAAGCCAGTTCAGTCTAGCTTTAAAAATCTTCAGATAGGTTGAACAAAACGGGTCAGAGCGTTGCTATTCACCCTTGACAAAACTTTCTAATTATTTCTTTCTCCATGCTGATTTGCTCTGTACCACTAAAGCCTTTCCATCCCTGTGTGCCTTTTAGTCTGCTATGTTTTATCTGCTTTATATCATTTGCATCTGATTCCAATATATAACAGCACCTTCTGAACAAGTATTGCAAAACAGGGAGATCTGCACTGGGGTGGATTCCCTCCAGTGTTTACATGTCTCTCTATACAGCTACTAAAATCATTGGAAGCTTGCCTACATTGAGCCATTAGTGACTATGTATATATGTGTATGTGTATATATATATATATATATATATATATATATATATATATATATATATATATATATGCATTTTAACTTTTTAAGCCTGTTTACATGGTGAAATAAATGGATTTATCACTCACCGTTAAATCCGTTTCTTTGAGGGTCATCTGGGGGACACTGCAGCTTGGGTTGGTGCTTAGTGGAACTGGAGCTGGGCACTAGAGGGTTAACAAAAAATCCTCCCGGATAGCTCCTCCCTCACCAACCTCCCATCAACCCCCAGTTTTCATACCAAAGACCGGGGAGTAGTCAGAGAAGAAGGTAAAAAGGAACACAAAAACACCTACACCCTGCTGAGTAAGGGTGGGCGTGCAGTGTCCCCCAGATGACCCNCAAAGAAACGGATTTAACGGTGAGTGATAAATTCATTTTTCTTTATCAGGCATCTGGGGGACACTGCAGCTTGGGTGATATACCAAAGATGGAGCTATGGGAGGGTAGTCTCAGCAGAGGCCGAGGACAGAACTCTTCTCCCAAAAACTGCTGCTTGGTAGCCGGCCAACCTCGCTTCCGGGCATCATAAAGCACAAATAAGGAATCTGACTTCCGCAGTGGAGCCGACCTCTTCAAATAAATTCGAAGTGCCCTCACCACATCCAAGGTGTGAGGGAAAGAATCGACTAGATCTCCAGAATGCGATGCAGAAGAATCAAGAAAAGCTGGAACTATAAT
>JABWIB010001231.1:44026-55571 GCA_016617825.1 Platyplectrum ornatum
TGTAAAATAGGGTAGGGCTTATTTTCAGGATAGGTCTTATTATAGGGGAAACACGGTATGTGATCTAAAATAACATTGTAAGAATACAAAGACTTCTATAAAATACATTGTGTGCCAAAAGTATAACACAGTATTCTACATTATTCTATTAATAAGCTTCAAAAACCATTTATAGACTGCCAAACCCCCACCTGCACCCCTGAAAATGTCACTACAGATATGACTGCTCATGAAACATATAGTAGGTTAATTATAGAATATTGGATTTAAGCCTTAACGTGCATACAAGATGTTCTGTGCAAATTTAGTTAGATTTATATATTGCTCAAATAAAATAGGAGTTGGCAAAAAGTAAACAGTATTTGTGAGTTGTCAGCATTGGGAACTATTCTCAGCTGGTGTACACTGAAGAAGTGCGGAGCCAGCCCAAAACGCGTTAGTAGGAGATGCCCCACACCTGATCTCCAGATCACAGCAAGCATGTCGCATCTATTCCCCTGGGACTTTTTGTAATCTGGGTGGTGTTACTTACCGTCTGCTCTGTATGGGACATTGTACATTTATTTGATCTTTTACGTAAAGTGTTTTCACCTTCAGTTCAGTGATATCACTATGGTTTTAATGAACCTTTTATTCATATAATTGTCTTTTTACTTTCTTATGAGAAAAAGGTTCCATGGACAAAGTGTATTGTTAATGAACCTCTTCATTGAGGGTCAATACTGACTTTGGGTCAAGTGGATTCAGTCACATTCACTCCCCTGTGTTGTCTTTATCTATTTACCTATCTTCTATTTTTGGGCTGGTAGATCCCTTTGATGCGGATTATCAGCCGTATGTAGATCAGCGCAGAAAATCCCTTTTTCAATCTATTCTAGGAGTGCACGGGCGCCATCTATTGTTTACTATTCACACAGCTGAATTCACCTCTTTCTAGCTAATATTTGCATTGGATAAAATGATGATGGAATGTATTTTGGACTACAATTACATCTTCTGCACCGCTCCAATGATAATGGTTTTGAATTATATTTGGCTGATGAACATATAATGAAGTTCATCTTTGTGTAAAACTGGAAGCATAATGCAAACATCTGATCTACTGCTAAACATTAGTGTTCAGATGAACTGTATCTATTTGTCTAAAAGTATTTGATTTCTATCTTTGCTAGTAAAGATGAGGCTTCTTCAACAAACATTTTTTATATACAGATATTCAAAAATTTTATAAATTAAAACCAAAGTCAAAACTGTTGGTATGTAATACAGTGAGGTCTCTTACCTGCCATGATAATCTGTTGCTGGCCTCAAGTCATCCACAGTGACACTGGTCTTCTCTCCACTAAAAGCAAAAGACAGGAATAAGTGAAGAAAACGTTCTATGTAACAAAAGCATTGTGTGGATAAATAACACTACATGCCCACTGAATGACATTTATGGAGTGCTTTACTAGTGCTCAGTATAAAGCAAACAGAAAGTCAGCCTTTTGTATGGAAACATTACAGGGCTCCAGTAAGGCTGTGTGCCAGGCAGCATGAAAGCTCTTTTCCTACACATAAGACTGGCCCATGTCCAGACACCTGTCAGTCTGAAGTGGGTGCATTACTTTTAAATATGAAAAGCAGATATTAATGTTTAAGCCAAAAGAGAAAATAATCCGGAAGAAATTGTGTTATAGCGCCACCTTTTGTTCAAGCAGTGTGTTACAACAGAAATTTTCTATTCCATTCCAACAAATTAATAAACTGGCCAATCCTTGGTCCTTGCACAAGGCATAATATACCATGCCTACTTTGAAACTATTTTCATGTAAACAATGTTTATTATCTATATCATATTATCTATACATATCTAAAGGGGAAGGGGGGGTTGATGCAGATCCAGTGAATTGCAAGGGAGGCAAGTATATAATATGAAAACAGAATTAGAAAACAGAGTAGAGATGTGAAGTTCCTAGATCAACTCTAATTTTCAAATTACACAAAACAATTTTTTTCTGCATTCAATAACAATACAATTCACATGCACCCCTCATATTGCAACATGCCTATGCACATTGTTTTGCTCTGGACACTTGCACCTAAAAAACAGTGTAAGTGCAACTCTGGATCAGCTCCTGGGAGTTTTCATTTAAGGGGAAATGATCTCTGGAAGCTGTATATCTTCAAGCTTTATTTAATTAATCACAAGAAGTCTTTAGTTCAATTAACAACAATAATTATAAATAAAAATAATAATACATAACTTCTACTGTCCTAACACTTAATCCTTACATGTGTTTCAGGAAATTTAAATAGCCATTGCATAAATCTGATAATCATAACACTGAATCATGAATTGAGTAAACATAAGTAAAAAAAAATAGTAAAATAGCAGCATAGACAGACCTATATGCAACTTTGTATTTGCCATCCTTCCCACTGCTGGATAGCAATAATTCATAGGTATAAAGTTCAGGGGTGCTTCTCCCATCACTGTCCTCACTGATCACACTGGAAGGGGGCGACCAGGTCAGAATCACAGATCTTGCTTGAATGTCTGATACCTAAAGCAACACAAACGCTTTATGTTCCCTTAATATAAATATGGTCAGACTAATTCACTCTATACTTAATACTCTGTTGCCTCCCATGCATTATGTACAGAAATATATAATATATAAAAATATATAAGAACTATTTTCCTGTAAAAATGTGCAGTATAGAAATGTAGAAAGTCTGTTACTCAGGGAAGTTCTTATACAATGTCATATATAATAATACAATTTGAAAGAATATAGCCCATATTATAGCAAAACCGTAAAAAGGAATAGAATTTGAGGTAGTCCAGGGGGAAGCCCAGCAGAAATAATTCCTATGCACATATCTGCAACAGTTTAATATAGCAGCTAAGAGATGGTTATTCCTGTGTATGTGGATATCATATATTAATATCTACTATATATATGTATTAATCTTGTGGTGTGTGGACATTATGACAATGACCATAACCATAATTTCTAGAGTACATGACATTTTCAACACGTGTCATCCATTTATCACTAGTAAAATAGTCATACCTTACCATAGTAGTCATACCTTATATACCCTAGTGGCATGTATTATTGACCATATAGAAATTAGAATTCCATTTGAAGTGTTATGAACACATATGGAACGTTGCCTATTCCACAGCATAGCCCAGCACCTGTGCCATCTCTTATGTCTAAATGTTTTCACATGTTTCTATGAGATCATACATATTTTACAGCCTTTCTGTATGTCACTTGTGCTGCTGATATTATTGTGTCTGAGAGAGCTCCTTAGATAAAGGGATTTGCTAGACCTTAATACTCTTGAAGAAAAAGCCAATGCTGATGTTGGAGCAGAGAATAGATCACTTTCATCTCTGCCATTTGCTTCCTCCAGTAATGAGTGGCATGTCCACCTTTGATGTAGGTGTCACATCTTAATGACTAGAATTCTGTATTGTTGGCTGCATAGAGTGAACGCCTGTCGTTTATCACCATGTTCTTGCATGTACCTGACGTGCACTGAATGGTTTTATTTCATATGATCTGATTTGCATCCCATGCATTTCTTTTACTGCTCTGTCCCTGTACACATTGTACTGTATAATCTGCCTATACTGTGTTGTCTTGTACTGGATATGGATGTATTTTATTGCATCTTGTCTGCATACCATATATGAGACTGTACCAATACAACAGTAATATGGAACATACAAAATAATTCATTAGCACTGCTATTTGTATAGAATCAAGCATTGTGATGCAGTGTGCATGTCTATGCTGTTGAGTCTTTAAAAACAATGGTCATACACATGCACCAGAAAATGTGTATAGTAATAGCTCCTGGCGACATTATAGAGGACTACATATAATGCAAGATACCAGAGTTATCATTGGCATTTCTACATATATGTGACATGCAGTAGTTATGGTCAGAAGAGAATATATTTTTCAGAACACAGTAAATAATTTTAGCACTAGTATATAGGCACATATCTCATTTAACATCATCTGCTTGGTTACTAGATATAAACTTGTAATTTAGCTACCGACTGCTCACATGATTGTAGGTTTAGACACAGGGGCCTGATCCAGCGTTAGGAGTAACGGCACCAGAAGGTGTAAATCGGCACCCAGCCAAACCAAACTGAAAAGTTAATTAACTGTAAATAATACTGGCTGAATACGCTTATTGTTCACAAATACTGGACAGCTTTATTTCTAACATCTAAATTACATTTAAGCTACAGAACTCATTTTCTTTGACCATTTTAAAGTTAAGTCACCCTGCAGTTCAACAAGGTTTTGCAGATTTGCTTCTTTTAGTGCTTTTACTTCCACCTCTGAATCAGCCCCCAGTAAGTAATAGTCTTATGTTTGGATAACAGTTTAATAAGTAAGTGACCTTTTATGAAGTACTTACCACTGGCTTGGAAATGTTGGACAGTTGAGCTTCTAATGCTTTTGTTTCCTCATCTTTTTCTTAAAAATCAAACAAAAAAAAAAAAACACCACATTAAAACGTTAACATCCTGCTTTCAACAGAACGTAATGTACTAAAATAAACACTAATAATGCAGGAAAATGTAATATAAACTGCTCATATTGTCAAGGTGTATCCTGACTACACATTCTACATGCATATGTCACACCGTCAGCCAGATCGCACTGCGCCAACACTCAGGAAAATGTAGAAGGTAGCAATGAGGCCCTTCACAAGTCTCAATGATGCTAATGGTATTCAAAGTCCCCTCAGCACAAATACATCATTTGGCCATAATTTATGAAAATCCCCTAGATTACAAATCCATCATCCAACACATTGTTTACCCCAATATCCTACATCCCCAATCCCATTACACTTCCACTTTGTGTTCCACTCTATACTCTCTAGACTAATAAATCACAAAAGAGCAGTGTACAATTATTTACTGATGTATTACTGAATTGTATTGTGCTGTGTTTAGTATTGTCAATAAATAAAGAATGCATTAAAAATAACATAATGCTATATGCAGTAGCCTTGGCCCCAGAAACCATGACCTTCCTCGCTTCCATGAGTTGCCCCTCGCAACAGTGGTGAGATAAGTGATTCATATCCACAATGTAACTTTATATGATATGTAATATTAATGATATGTAACTTTAAAAAAAAAAGTGAAAAGGCAGTTTTGTGGTCTGTAACCCATACAGAAAAAACATTAGAGACTTCTAATGTTCCTTATTGCTACCTTCTAAATAACCTCAATTATATAGCAGACTATATACATTTTTGCTTCAATTGTTTTTCTGTAAACTATGCATAGTTACACCTACAAAGGCAAGTGATTGTAACAATGATTAGTGTTTGAACCTGGATTGCTATGCCAGGGTTAGGCAGGTGTGGCTCTCCACGTAACAGCATGATTTAAAATGCTTTAATTGAATAGACATAGTTGATACCTGACAAAGCATGCTGGGATGTGTAGTTTGACAACACCTGGAGAGCCACACTTTGCCTAGCCTTGGGCTTTGCCATTGCACATATGCCAACTAGCACCCCCTCCGTCAATCTGCCATTGTGGGTTTAGCAACACAATTGGATATATTGTTTTTTGTCTATGATTTCTCGATTTTAATTGAAATACTGATTGATGGTTTTATGTTGTGTAAACCATGACAATTACCTTGTGTTTCTGCATCTACCTGGGATGCATTCTTCCCTTTCTGCTTATTTTTTGACTGCCCTGTGTTTAAAGACTGATTATTCTGCCCTTTGATAATGCCGTTAGATTCACTGACGGGAGACGTGCTTTTCTTGGGTGAATATGGAGGACTGTTCAGCTTATCCTTCTGAGCACCATGTCTGTCCTTTAACTTTTTCTGCAGACGTTCATGAATTTTACTTGACCTTTCATCTCTGGGCCCGGACCTCCCATGTGTGGAGAGGGTATCTGAAACGTCAGCAGAACAGTCACTTTAAATCAACACTGAGAAATTCAATGTCCATCATGAAATCATGAATAACTAGTAGTTATTAGTTTATAAACACAGAATGATAAAATACAGTCAAACTGTACAGATCTAGGTCAGCACATTGTAATGGTTACTTGATGTTTCTTTGTACTATATATCATAGCTCCCTATGAATTTAAATAAAATGATAATTTTACTATACTATTGACATGTAGAGGGCCAGCACACCTATACATTGATACGCCAAGTCCCTTCCACTGGCACGTGGAGCGGAGTATACATGTATGTGCCTATTTGGCACGATGGGTGGATTATGCAACATATTTCAGCAAAAGAAATGAATAAATGTTTATACAAGGTTTTAGCCATGTTCATTACGTATTTATATATACTGTATAATATATCTCAATCATGATCGCTAGGCTATTTATACAGAATTGCAGGTCAGCACCTGGAGAGTAGATGCATTCATACAGCAATACTTGGAGTGACTGGTCAGATGTTTTCATGCTAAAGATTTTTATCACTGTTATGTCTAATTTCTAACACACTACAGGGAAATGTAATGTACACATGGATTCATGTGCATGTGTTACAGGTTCTTCTTGCTGATGATTTATAGTTTATTTTTGTACCTATCCATCCACTGGTTGGCCTGTGCTCTTGAATAGACAAATAATATTTGTACTTTATGGATTTTACTGTTTTCTTTTTTTTTTATTATTTGTTCCATCGGTTCATTAGTGGATCCACTTTTCATTCAATAATTGAATGCATACAGTATTCAAACAACTATGGCACGCGTGTAACTACAATACTTACCCAGATCTCCATATACCTGTGAAGGGTGATACTGAGGGGTGTACTGGGAGGCCATGTCTCCTGCTCCACTGACTGGAGAGTACATGTGACGGGGTGGTGGAGGCATCATAGCAGGAAGAGGTATAAAACCTGGCAGTGGCGGTCGATGTATGACAGCATGGCCGCTTGTGTGGAATTCTGGGGGCTGAGGGACAACTACAACCCTTCTCACACCATTGTCTTCAATCACCTGGAGAAAGAACAGAGGAAACCATAATCAGACGGCAGCACAGATCTGTCTTTGGAAGCAGAATGTACAATTACTGTACATAAAACAACAGAGATATGCGGAATACTAGGCCTGTGTTTAAAACAGTTCCATTCACTCCATACGCCAATAATGCACTTCTCCCACAGGGTTAACATGAAACATGGTTCTGCAGTTTCTGCTTATATGTAACATGAAAATTTACTATGTATTGTGATAAATAATGGAAAACCTCTGCCTTTAATGCACCTTTTTGTATTAACTGATGAATTGTAGATCACAATACAGTGTGTTTGTGTCATAGAGAATGTCATTGTGTCTGAGAAACACAATATATAACAATCATGTAAACTGTTTTTTGGCTTTACCATTAAATTATAGACAATACATGATTGTATTACTTATAATTAACAGGCCATGATTCTAAAATACATTTCATACAGGTTATGTATGCAAACAAGTGCACAGAACATTATCATGATTATTTTATATATATATATATACATACCGTATATCATATTTTTAATGACAGTGAAACATGGAAATATTCACATTTGCTGCTTAGACATACATAACCTATTGTGCGGATGACGAACCAGGAAATTACTTGTATGGTCTTACTCCTTACTCTAATGCATCAGACAGTACATGATTAAATATTAACTAAACTCTGTTTCCAATACAGAGCAAAGGTTATAGACAGAAGGTGGCAGTGTCAGGAAAACCTGAAAATGACCATACATTATTATTCTATAATTTAGAATAGAATGAAACCTAACTGGACACCAGATGTACATAAGAATGGTGGCATTTAGATTGTTTGCAGCAATCACTATAGTGAAATAAATATTGAAGATATCAATGTTTATCCCATTCCACAATTTTTTTCATTAAATATCTAACATCACAGTTTGATATAACAATGTGGGCCTGATCCAGAGTTGCGAGTAATTGATAAAACCAAGTCAAACCAATTAAAAGGAAAGGGTTGATATTATGTATCCTAACTCGAAATTAAAAGTAAGCTTAAAAATAAGCCATTCCGTACACATACCACCAAACAGAGGTATGTGTCCCACTAGTGGTATGCGTACCACTTATTTAGAGTACTGTTTAATGCCCACTTTAACTCTATACATGTGATCAACAAGCATCACCAAATATAGATTTGGAAATGCAGATTAAATAATGCTTACAGCTGTTCTCCCAACATAGCATTCAGCAGACTGACGTGGATATACAAACCCACGTCATCTGGGTAAGGTCACCAGTTACTGAGGCATGCAAATAAGCTGGGCTGGGCGAAGGGCTTCCAAACACCAGAGCTGAAATGTACACTGCAGATATGTGAAAAGCAATGCGCAATAACTACCCAATAACAGATCATCTAACAAACCACATTGTTTTTAAGTCCATTCACAATATTTAGCTGTAATGGCTTCATTAGAGTCCTGTGTGCATTACTATTCCTTGCTCCTCAGTAACATAGAAACAACATGTATTCATTATTAACACAAGTTTCAAGATATTCTGAAACACATCTGCATTCCCAAAATACAAACCTGCTGAGCGTATCCTGGAGGCACATAGATTGGAGGGACGGAACCATTTGGGGACATCATAGGGACCTGAGCAGGACCTGCAAATAATATAAAATCATTATTTTTCTTTTATTGACAAACCTTACGTAGATGATATAAAAAATACACTGAACCAGTTACTGTATTTTATTCTAAATGCTTCACTGTAATCAAATAAATATCAATACAATATAATGACCTAATGGAAACAAAACATAGAATGTTACTTTTACTTCATATAAGGTTTAGTGCTGTCACATTGGATAAAATGTCAAATACATACATATACATAATAAAGTAATGCCCAAAGGAAACAGAAAAAGAAATTGATTCTACTACAGACGAAAACCACATCCTTGATCTACATTCATAATATATAGAATATAACATTGCATCTATTTAGAATTAGAAGCGGCTTCTGCATGAAAAATTCTCAATAGCACATGGCTCACGGTGGAAAGCACTGAAAGGGTTACTCCAGACCTGTCATATTGATGCTAAAAGTGCTACCTTGCTGCGCCCCGGGGGGAGACCTGACATTTAGCAGAATTTGTTAACGCCATATTGCAGACAAGATGAAAACAATCTGATTTTTTCTATTTAAATGCACATCAGTAAGAAGCTGAGCGATTCAGCAATGGGATGAGTGAGTCAGAGTATTCAGAAGGAAAATAAGCAGCACATCCTGTACCAATAATGTAATGGCTCCTGATCATTCACTAACAGCTGGCATCTGCATTGTCACAGCACCTCGGCACAATATGCAGAGCCCTCCTTATCCGCAGGTGCAGGTTCCTATGTAAACATGTAGCTTACAGTCACACAGGAGACAGGACTCCATATTCTTCTTAGCATATGGTGCTGTGAATGTCTAGTCATCGGCTAAATAAAACCCAGAGACGTGTGCTTGTTGCATACATGTTTGTGTATACATAGTCTGCAGTTCTTACCACTCATGTCTGGAGCTGTAAACAACAGTAGTACACAGCACAGGTCCAGGATATGCAGGAACACGTTAGCAGGCAGCTCTGGGTATAGGAAAACGAGCTGGTGTACCACATGACCAGGTCACATGACATTCTATAAAGGGCGAGTCACAAGTAGTGTATACAAGGTCTGCATGCTACCACACATAGTACTACAGTGTATATCCAATACATATACTATATATATATATATATATATATATATATATATATATATATATATATATATATATACACACACACAGCTACCACACATAGTACTACAGTGTATATCCAATATTTATACTATATATATATATATATATATATATATACATACACACACACACACACACACACACACAGCTACCACACATAGTACTACAATGTATATCCAATATTTATACTGAACATCCAAACAAATCATTGCAGTAAGAATATTTTGCTACACAATGGTCTGATTGATTGAATGTGAATGTATAAAATGCAGCACATAGGCTCCTCCATCCAGTCACAAGCAGAATGTCCTTCTAATGTAACCCTACATAGGAGTGATGATTAATAGATCCGTCAGGTATTGCTACTAAAACAAAGGGATAATGAAGATTTGACAGAACCTTAGAACTGCAATTCAGTAACACATATAAGACGGACACACTGCACTGCAATAAAATAAAATGTAATAACTCATACAGAGACTATCCGCGCACCTTTATAGATAAAATAACATTAAAATAACGAGGATTTGTGACTATCCATTTATGTGGACACGTGTGTATTACCTATATAAACATCAGAAAACCAGCAATGTGATCCCTGTAATCAGTCCGGATCTGGTCCTATATTTGTGTGTATATATACACACACATTATATATATATATATATATATATATATATATATATATATTTCTGTGTTGTCTCCTGAAGTAAAATATAATACTCCTAGAGAAGACACATAAATGATAATATTTGAGAAACACCTTATTCAGGCCCAGCAACATGCACAGTCAGAATATAAATTATATACATATCATTAAACATAAATGTGTTCATTAATTGTCCCCCTAGCAGTGTATAATGAAATACATGTTCTCCATACAATCAATTTGAGCTATGGCTAAACATCATGGACCAAGGTTTAGGCCAGGGTAGACAACCTGCGGCTCTCCTGGTGTTGTCAAACTACAAGTCCCAGCATGCTTTAACTGCGCAGACATAGTTGACACCTGGCAAAGCATGCTGGGAGTTGTAGTTTGTAGTGGGTGGATACATAGAGAATGAGTGTCTATAGCTCCACTGATATCCATGAAGCCGGGTCACAGGACGTGTCACTGATACACCTGCTATCACTACACGCCATGCTGCAGGATGTCCTCCCAGCGGGGGCAGTGTAATGCACTGGGGATGCCATCATGGTGGTTACTACCCCGGCTGATGTGTGGGTGTAGCGGCGCTGATGCGTGCCGTGCACGGTCTATACTTAGCACCGGCATAATGTAAACAGCGATGAATCACCGGCTGCAGGTCCCTCAGAGACACCGCACATTACACGAAGCGGCTCCCCCACACACTGATGTCACCATGTGCGTCACTGACGCAGGGAAGGAGAAGCGTCACTGACGCAGACTGACACACAGCCCACAGGCGGCCGCACAGTACAGCCAGGATGATGGTGTGTCCGGCACACANCAATGCCCGCACTATTATTATATATACACATATATATACAAGTCATTCCAGTACATGCGTAATGTATGCTGCTCTATCATGATCATGTATGGAAGGACACATTGTTATGGGTGAGCAGGCTGAGTGCATGGCTCCATATGATCACATGCTGCTCTATCATGATCCTATATGGAATAACACATTATTATTAGTATTATTATTATGTTTGTTTAGGCTGAGTGTATGGCTCCATATGATCACACGCTGCTTTATCATGATCCTATATGGAATAACAC
>JABWIB010001232.1:17593-29617 GCA_016617825.1 Platyplectrum ornatum
GAGAGAGAGAGAAAGAGGGAGAGAGAGAGAGAAAGAGGGAGAGAGAGAGAGAGCAGGAGAGAGAGAGAAAGAGAGAGGGGGAGAGAGAGAGAGAAAGAAGGAGAGAGAAAGAGGGAGAGAGAGAGCAGGAGAGAGAGAGAAAGAGAGGGGGAGAGAGAAAGAGGGAGAGAGAGCAGGAGAGAGAGAGAAAGAGAGAGGGAGAGAGAGAGGGAGAGAGAGAGAAAGAAGGAGAGAGAAAGAGGGAGAGAGAAAGATGGAGAGAGAGGGCAGGAGAGAGAGAGAGAAAGAGAGAGGGGGAAAGAGAGGGGGAGAGAGAGAGAGAGAGAAAGAGAGAAAGAGGGAGAGAGAGGACCAGAGAGAGAGGGGACAGAGAGAGAGAAAGAGGGAAAGAGAGGGGACAGAGAGAAAGAGGGAGAGAAGGAG
The DNA here is from genome assembly GCA_016617825.1 of Platyplectrum ornatum. Lineage (NCBI taxonomy): Eukaryota > Metazoa > Chordata > Amphibia > Anura > Limnodynastidae > Platyplectrum > Platyplectrum ornatum. The sequence goes on from JABWIB010001232.1 coordinate 18,017, forward strand.
AAAGGAGAGAGAGAGAGGGAGAGAGGGGGGGAGAGAGAGAGAGAAGGATAGAGAGATTTGAATGCTTTTTCCATGTTTTTTTTCTATATTTGAGCCAGACAGTTTTATTCCCACAACAGAGCATGGATACTTTTAATTTATATACATATTAGTGATATATAACATGTATACTAATTTACATATTGCATTACAGTTCTGCAATGATTTTTAGTTCTTTTCATTATCTCAGAAAAAGACATTTCTAAAAAAAAAACAAGAAAGCAGAAATGATTACACTGAAAATTTCTGCGACAAAGTAATAACATGGGCATGAAATAACATGGCTTGTTCAGAAGTTTTGTTCCTTCAAGGTGCTGTTTGCCCTTGGAGTTATGCAAACTCTTCCATTTAATTGCACAGATAATTAGATTTGAAACCACTTTCAAAGTCTCAGAAGGTTGTGTTAAAAACAACATACAATCCATAGTGATAGCTCCAAAATGGTGTGAAAAATATAATTAATTGATTCAGTGACTAAGAATGTTGTTCATACCAACTATTTTCCTAAGGATTAAACTTATTAAAACTATCCAATTAATTTCATGGTTTAATCTTTGAACCTGAGAGCATTAGATATGTGACTGATAAGTGACTCATTAAGAAATTGGAATGTATACAATTCCATTAGAAAAAAATAACTATTTCTGGTATTTGCATACATTACGTACAGAATCGTACATTAATCTCCAATGTATGTTTTTGGAAAGACAAATAACATGTCTTGGTATACCTATCAAACTCTTTACAATGCCAGATTGAGATCTATGGGGAACCCCGTTCAACTTTTTTATTGTCACATGACCTCACTCCACCACTTGGACCTAGCACAACTAACACACATACAATATAGCATCCTGTGCTAGTTTATTATATATCCCTTGGCTGTCCCGTCTTTCAATGATAAATCATCTAAATGTGTACTTTTTGTGACGGATGATCACCTTGTCACCTTAAAAACACATATGTTTTACTAGTACTAAAATGTAAGTTCAATGATTTATTCTCTTATGCCACTTTTATAATGTTCACTTCTTTAGTATGACTTTATATTTTACTACTACAAATCCTGTCTATACTATACATTGTAATACACAATCTCACTTGCAAGTGCACATGGCCTGCCCTGTTTGAACTGCTGCAAGTGTTAAAAGTCAGTCATCTGGATCATGAACCTTGAATTCCAGGCTGGACATATGCATAATGCAAAATCAGACAATATCTGATCCAACCACATAGAAAAAGGATAATCAGAGGTCTGGATCCTGCTCAACATAATAAATAAATAATAGTTTATTGCTTTTATATCGATAGATTAGTAGTACAAGTTCATAATTCTCTAGTGACAAATATCTGTATTTTATGACAACAGTATTTACATTTAATTAATAGATAATCCACAGTTAGTTTTCATTTGATACATATTATATCCAGACTTAAGCTGGGCTTCCATTAGAACAATATTTTTCTAGTGGATATTGGTGCTGACAAACCCAACGGAAATCGCGTGTCTTCGGCACCATTCACTAAGACGGGAGAGGAAGTTATATATGCATGCTGCCGCTTTGACCATTCAGGTGGCTGCATAAAGAACTCCCTCTTATGTCTGGGAGAGGAAGCAAAGCAAGTGCTGGGGGAGTGGGGAAGCAGCTGTATAGAGGCAATTATGGGATTTTTTAAATTATTTTTATTTATTTATTTATTTTACTTTATTGTGTAAACAATATTATTGTTGATCAGTCGAGAATTGAGTTTTATCGCCATTTTATTGGTAGCTGGCCACACTAAATTTTTAGCCCAAATCCACAAAAATCATTGGATTTGGGCTAAAATCATTCTAGTGGATGGCCAGCTTTACATGGGAAAGTGAGATTAATGTGTCAAATTGAGAATGATCGGAGTTAGGTGCTGGTAAAAGCCTAAAACCAGGCACTCACTAAAATTATTATAATCACAGTGTGAATTTCACAATAATTTTTCCCTTCAGAAACTGGTCAATTTTCTTCCCCACACACTTTTGCTAGAAAACAAAACTATTTTTTTTCTTTACCAACTAACATTGTAGCTAACATTGTAAAACCATTCACGATTATCTAAAATGCCCACACACTACCCTATATTGGACCTCTCAATATTGGGTGGATCAGAAAAAATCAGCACCACACACTAGAAAGATAATTCCGCCAATTTCCTGTAATTGGAGAATTGAAATAATAATAATAATATAATGTTTGATTTAGGAAAAGTAATAAACAAATAACTTTGTATTTAGACAGATGAACATAATGAGATTAAGAGAGGTATTTACTAAAGGTCGATTTGGAGTGGAATTTCAAATTAACTGAAATCACTGGGATTTGAAATCGACATGGCTTCGGGATTTGTAGTATTCAGTATTGGTCAATTTGCTGTGTCGATTTTCAATGTATTCACAGATATTGGGCCAAATCGACCATCGATTTGAACATTACCTCATCATTGTCAATTTGAAATCCCTGCTACTGCTGTGGTACATTGATAACAGGCAATTACCTGGCACATTAATACAGGGTCAAAAGTGTCTGTTTTGTTTCAGGTTTGTCTAGGGAAATGGGTCAAATCCCCTTAACCAGGTGTTGATTTGCCTATTGTCGATTTTGTCAAATCAACAGTGGAATTTGAGGTCGATTTAGCAAATCGACACTAGATTTGAAAACTGTATGCTTTATATTGAGGACATCCACAAGGATTTGAAATCGACAGTCACACAAGTTATTTCAGACCAAATGGAAATGTAGTACATAGAAAAATGGTAAATTCGACAAGCAAATCAGTTCCCTTTGTCAATTGGATCAAATCGACCTTTAGTAAAAATCCCCCCTAAATGTATCTGTACATTTTGCAGTGCAAATTCCGGTTATTGATGATTGCTTGTTAATCATGCTGTGTTAGAACAAAAGACAATGAGGATTTCACACTTGTTGTATAGCTTTGAGTAAAAAAAGAGTTAACCTCTACATTGTTTTAAAAACATAGCTCTTCCAATAAACGTATACGGTTATTGTTATTTTCAATTGAAACAATTGACCCTAAATGGAAGAATCAATAACAAGCTATGCTGGCTTTCCTCTAGGCAACGCTAGCAATAGGACTGAAGTGAAATTTAGTCTATTCAGCTGTAGTTCTTTGTCACATCCTTCAAAACAGTGATAAAAAGTGGCTTATGAAGCCAATACATTTTCCTACACATGACGAGCGGCTTTTATGATGAAAAAGGTACCAAAATTCGCCAAAAAGTGTATGGATTCAGCCTTCTGACAATTATACCAGTGTTTAATATAAACCATAGTCTTGCCTATAATTGAATATATTTCTTATTGTTCTTTTTATTCTGCAGCAGTAAAACAAAAATAGGTCCTGCCCCATATCATATCATTACTGGGTGCAATTTACAATAGGGGATAACAGGGATACGACACTCATATAAACATATAGGGGTATATTTACTAAGCAGTGAGATTGGAAAGTGGGGATGTTGTCCATAGCAACCAATCAGATTCAAGCTCTCAGTTTTATTTTACACTCTGGAGAATGTGATCTCAAATCTGATCTTGTTGCTATGGGCAGCATCCCCACTTTTCAATCTCACCGCTTAGTAAATATACCCCCTAAACTGTTTTCATTTCCGCTACATATTTACAATGAAATCTAGCCCTTATCAATGAATGCATTATCAATTTATTATGCAAATACTGTATTATTTTTATATACTTAATTTGTTATATTTATTTAATATTTTCTTCAAATAAAAAATGTATTTAATATTTTTAATATTTTTCTAAACCTTTATTATTCATTGAATATAACTATCAGACCCATCTGTATAAACAAGAGCCATCTTTGTATTACAATGTATTGTCACACTCATTGCATATTGATTCAGACTTTTGGCCATGCATTCACTAAATTACAGGAATGGCAAAGTGGAGATGTTGCCTTAGCAACCGAACAGATTCAAACAGATTCATACTTCTAGTATGTAAAATGAGCTAGAATCTGATTGGTTGCCACGGGCAACATCTCTACTTTTCCGCAGTTGAGTAAATATAGGCCCAGAACTGCTGCTGTTTCACTCAGAAATGTTAAGGTAAACCCAGATTAATGAGAGTGGGTGCAAGGGGAGTAGTTAGCAGTTGCTCAGATACATAAAACCAAAAAAAAAAAAAAGTTTAAAAATGTATGTAAAAGTAAGACTTCCCATTTGTAAAATGGAGATAAAGACATGGCAACATAGTTCTATCTGAAGATCAATAGTAAGATTGCTATCTCTCACACACTGTTATTTGTTGGCGTGTTTCGCAGCTTTGTCATTCGCCTTGACAGTGTGTAAATGTAACAGCGTGCAGCGCTGCCCTGTCTCAATCTGCTGACTCATAACAAGCTGTTAAGAAAGTGGCATTAAGGAGACAGGGGCAGCACCTGGATCCTATGTGAAATCACACGGACATACAATTCCTGGGAGAGCAGGGGCAGCACTGTCATAGACGCGCAGTCCTTTTTCTTGGTTTGCAGTAATTGAAAAGAGATTGTTTTGCTGTGACACAGACTTGATTTGCTGGAAACATAGAGATGGGGTTGCTGTAAACCATTGCCTTTGCTTTCAGCCACAGAATGAATGATAGGGGTAGTGAGCCGAAGAATGACTCTGCAACATGTCTTAATGCATGTTATCATTTCATCAATGGCTGTGTGCGTAGGTGATTTTATATCTACTTATTCTATAAAGGAGCTTTTGTGTTCCCATCATTGTGTCTGTACACTGTAGTCATGTAAATATGAATGTGGTATAAATTCTCATCCAGTCAGGTCCTCATAGAGAAAATGAGACTCGCAGCAGTCACTTACAGCACCGCGTGCCACCTGCCAAGGACTGCTTCTTAGTTTCGGTGCTAGAAATGAAAAACACTGGTTTGTTTTAAACCAAAATTGTGATGTACTGAACAGGTCCTGATCGCTACTGGCATTGCACAATTATGTTTAATTACCAATAATTATAACAAAGGTATTTTCAGACAACAGGTTTTAAAACTTTTAGATGGGGTTCATGACTCTCCAGAAATCTTGGATAGACTGAAATTTTGGTATTCTGGCAGAGTCAACAAATCACCATCTCAGTCCCAATATGTACTATGAATGGGCGAGGCTTAATGATGTCACTCCTATCCATTAATAGTAATTGTATAGGGCTTGCCTGTAGGAAGTGGGGCTTGGTGCGTGATTTGCAGAAATTACATCCTCCGCCTCACCCCCATACTGCAGACTATTGGCTTCTACCCGGAGGGAGAAATGAAAAGTCGGCAGAAATTATTATTGGATAGTAACTGAAAAGCATAAGTATAATATGCTTTTCAGTTACTATCCAATAATTCATTATTGGGAGGAATGAATTTATATTTTAGTCCCTATCCAATAATTCATCACGTTATTGGTAGGGGTCAACTAGGGCAAGTTTTAGCCCAGCTTTAGGAGTTAGTGTTCCAGCACGGGTTCGCCCTTATCAGGGCGGCTACCCCGTTTTTTCACCTCTATAGTAAAGGTGATAAGTGTAGGTTTTAGGTTAGGGACATACCAGGTTCCATAATAGGCTTAATATTACCCTGATACCCCTTTTCCAAACCTCAACTATTGGTATTAAATGTCTGCAATATTAGATTTGTAAATTTATTACGTTGTAGTTTCAATGCATGCTTCTTTTGAAGCCAATTTTTAGTGGCATTAGTAAAGGTTATATTTTATATTTTTGTTATATCAGGATCCCTGTAGACTCTAGTCTTTAGTCTCTTGTCAATGTCTTTTTGATACTAGGACACTCTTTAGTCTACGCTTCGTTGTATTTATACTGAGGAGGGCACCTTTGGAGTTCCATAACTGGTCAAAACTCCTGATATTTTGAAGGTTGCGGCTTCAGGCACTTAGGAACATGCCTTGTACATAGACAGGACAGAGAATGCTATATAATGCTGCATAATTCTCATTACTCTACCCCCGTATAGCCTTGCTATCTTCTTAAAGGCACAACCAGTATTTTAGTTCTACTCATCACTATAGGCAGTTGCCATGGCTTGGACCCATTAATCTTGGTGGGACCTTTCAGACTCCCACAAATCTAAGAAACCATCTAACAATTGTCCATTTCTGCTTCTGAGAAAAAAAAAGTTGGCTTAAGAAAACGTTCCCAGGCGTCTATACACCCCCCCCCCCCCTTCCTGCCTAGTGATGCTGAATAAAGAAGGGCGTAGGGACAACATTTTGGATTTATCTACCCAAATCAGTTGGATGTCAGCCATTTTTCAAGGAACATTTTTACACATTTTATTGTTTGTATATTAATTATATATATATATATATATATATATATATATATATATATATATATATATATATATATATATATATATATATATATATATATATATAGCCTTCCAATTCAATCATACCCCGTATAGACCTGCACACGAGTCTTGATACATACCTTATGAAAGTCTTACATTGTAATATGAATATATTTATAGTTATTATTATTTTAAATATTTTCGGAGTGGTTTGTGTTCCTTTATCTGTTCTGTTCATGCACACACATCTGTGATACCTGATCAGAACTCCTCTGTCCCAAAGAAGAATAAGTGTCAGAATTACTGGGCTGTAATTGCATGTGACATACCTTGTTAGTACTATATACAATACAGATTAGGATTTACACCCACTTGCGGATGTGTCCCAGCTCTATGTCGGCAGCTGTCTGAAGAATTGTTGCTAGTATGTGTAGTGCACAGTGCTGAACAATCAGGTACCATGGAACAGTTACAGCATGTAACATGATCTGACTTCATTGAAACAGGAGAAAATCAGAAGAATGAATCTAGTCCAATGAGAGACCATACATTGCGATAACAAATTAATAGATGAAAGATCTGCCTTTATTTTTTTTAGTTTTTCATTGCTATATGTTCCAATATGTTTGAAGCAGGATTTAAATTTTGTTTTCCAAATTCATTTGGCAGGGTTAGATGGGGTCACAAAAAGACAAGGACGTTTATAGTTTAAATTAAACCTTGTTCGCTGTCCGCACTTTTAACAGATTCTTTAAAGCATGTACTTAAAGCTGTTCTAGAGCACAGTGTTCTAAATAGTGAGAGTTAACGCTTCTAAGGGCCGCAGGCAAGGCTGCAATAGATGCAAAGCAAAGAGAACACTTGTCAGAAAGTGTGTGTCTACAGATACATTCATTTAAATGATTCGGGGGTTTTCTTTAGAAATAAATTAATTTGCCAGGTTTTAAGTATGCACAGTGAACATGTAATACCAGCATCAATTTGTACGAGCCTTTGTGGATACACAATTATACTACTTAATTAGATGTCTATAATGCAACACTGAGTGGAATTGTTGGAAATTCAACCATGTAAGGTGCTTGGTTAGAGTGACAGAGTAAGATGTATGTAGGAAAAGTATTATACTACATTCAGATTAGATCCAAAACCTGGGAATTTTCTGAAATTCCCGGGTTTCCTGTAATTCCGGGTTTTTGATGGTGATCTGAACAACCCCATATTAAAATCCTGGGTCTTTTTAACGGGGTCTTAGACGCAGAGTAATTCCTGGGTTAGGTTGTGAACGGGTAGACCAGGGTTTCTCTATTGTATTAACTGAAAAAGTTAAATAAAAACCCCCTCCGATACTTACTAATTGAAATTACCGGCGGAGACATCTTAACAGGTGCCACGGACACCAGAGAGTTCATTTACGCTGATTGACAGTCTGGTAATCAGAAGTCAGTGTTACATAGAAAGGCCTAGTTGGTATTATTAGTGTATTGCAAATATGTGGAGCAGAATAAGAAATATTAAATTCTAGGACAATGTGGCAATGGTTGCCAGGTGCTGTGAAACTGCAAATGTCACCATACTTTATACAGCAAGTATAAGTAACTGATATCCAGAAGAACATGTTACGGTGTTTCATTTCTACATACTGTATGTAGAAATACATATACTCTGCGCATCCACTAGATCCACACTGATACTGACCAGTGTTACTGTTACACTGTTATTACACTTGTGCTGGAAACATCATCTCTCAACAATAATGAAATATACCTGTAATTCAACATGGGTTTGCTCACTTGTAACTTTACGCTAAGTCCGTATCTGGTCCTATGTTCTTATATTTTATTGTCTCCATTTCGCATACATAGTAATTCGTTTATTAAGTTTTATGGTCTTCATTTCCTACTATAGCTTTAGGACTGCACACTTTATTCATTTCTTTATTGTCTATTAATCTATGTTAGAATTTGCATTTTCCATTGATATCCTTTAATGAATCAAAGAAATGACAGGCTATTTAGACTGGCAGAGGTTTTTCTAACCAGTACAAGCACTAGTACACACACATCAAGAGTATGTATTGGATTGTTGCCTGGCTTTAAACAGGATTGGATGTTTGGCCTGTGATATAAGCAGTCAGCGTTCTCTTCCCATCATCCGGCTATTGTCACTGCCTATACAGAAGGTGAAAACCCTTCACTCTAAATTGGTACTTGCCACTAATGGAGCTCCATTTGCATTACATGCTGGGATTTGGTCACATATGCTATGATTAACCCCAACCTCTTTTATGTGTATGATGAATCTTAACCACTATTCTGCTCGCCTGCCTCTATGCTATACCTGGTTTATTGGTGTTATATAGCTGCTGGGCTATTTTCCTGTGTGTATGTAGCCAGTTAATCCATTGCTTTATAAAAATCAGCATTCCAGGAGATCCAGGGGAGTATGCACAACTCATGGACCAGAGCTTGGGGCAAGTGGTTCAATGCAAGTTCAAGCCCTGAGTATTACTAAGGATGGACAGGACTGGAAGACATCCATTGATTTCTAATGCTCCTGGTGCTGTGCTCTGTTATTCAGGTTTGTCAGTACTTTGCATTGGGAAGCACTAGCAATGAAAATGCCAAATTAATTCATTAATGTAACAGTAACAGTAATTATTTCTAGAAATGTCATTTTCAATTTACAAATACCCTTATATTGCAAATGAATAGTGTTATAATAATAATAATAATAATAATAATAATAATAATAATAATAATAATAATAATAATAGTAATAATAACAATAATAATAATAATAATAATCAACAACAACAGTAATAATAATAATAACACCTTGTACTGCTCCAATATTCCACATACAATCTTCACATCCACATCACTCCCTTATTATGTGGCTTATTAACTCTAATTGTCTACAGTCATCATTTCTATGATTTGTTGATCTCGTTGTTTTCTCTGTTTATCTGTTCCTTTTTTGTGCTACTACTACTATTAATATTATTTATAACTATGATAAGATTTGCAGCATGTTGCTGTAATATTATAAAACACATATATATTAAATATATATATAACTCTGGGACTGACGGCATAAATATATAATATATATTGTCAAAGTATTAAGTCCCTACTTTGCAATCCTTATTAACAGAAGCTTTAAACATAATCATGTTAATTATCATGACCTGTACTGCAGTATAAACAAACCCTTTTATTATGTTATGTTATGAGTATCACAAGGGACATTGTACATATCACCATTCTTATTATAGTCATAATAGTTCATAAGCCGTTCAATTATTTTTACGTGAATCAATTAAGGGGAAATTTGAGGGAGTGGCTCCCTCCAACACCCCCCTTCCCCCACCCCGCTCATGGGATTAATTAGATGTAGCAAGATTAGGTTTCACAAATGTCAGATACCATGATATTTGCATGTTAAAGTATTCGCTTCTGCCAGTGTAACTCCTCTAAAGGTTATGCACAGAGCATGATGATCTCACGTGTGGTTTTACAATATATGTTATTACAATATATCATTGTACCCCTTTAAATAACAAATTCGCTAATTTCCTAAACTGCCCGAGTGTTGTGTTCTCAGGGGGTATGGAATTGTGATTAGCGGAATCATCCATGTTTTATAAAATACTGCAGACACTTTGCGGCGCCTAATAAATAAACATTAATGATAATAATAATAATAATAATAATAATAATAATAATAATAATAATTTCTCTCTCTCACACAGAGTTAATTCTCAAGGGCTTGGAAGGAGCGCCATGACCGCTGCAAATGATAAAAGTTAATGGGGTATATTTACTATTCGGCCAGTTTGCAGTGAGATTGGAAAGTGGAGATGTTGCCCATGGCAACCAATCAGTTCACATTCTCCAGTGTGTAAAATTAAACTGAAAGCTTGAATCTGATTGGTTGCTATGGGCAACATCCCCACTTTCCAATCTCACTGCAAACTCGCCGCTTAGTAAATATACCCCAATGAGTTCAATAAAAACTCATTATTCACCTACCAGTTGGCAAAGCGTAACTGTCCTGCTAAAATCGGGACATTTGGGAGGTATGCTTATGCTGCTATAACTCTACCGTATGTGTCCTGTGTGGATCACTGGTCTTTACTTCTAAACCCGGCCCATACTGTCCAATTAGGTGTACCGGGGAAGTGGGGGGGAGGTTCACTCGCCAGGTTGTACTGTAATTGGTTATACTGAAACCCCAGTTGCTAGGAGCTATGACCACTAACATCTGACGCATGCACATTGGCAGAAAAAGAAAATAATATAAATAATAATAATAATAATAATACATTTATGATGAGTTTATATCCAGGTAAATATGTAGAGAAGAATTGCGAGAAAAGTATCATTATATTTTCCTAAAGCTCCACTTATAGCTTCTAATTGTTATAACTGGTGACACTTGTGTAAGATGTCTTTTGGTATATTACATATAAGTATACATGTATGTCTATATGCTTAAATGCTTTGCATACAAATATTTTCTAAAAGGGAAATGTGAAGTATTATAAGTCTGCCTTTGTTCTGTAGATTTTAATAATTATGAATATTTGCCCCCAAAGATTTCATTTTATCATCTGACATACAGTGCATTTTACAGCCATCTCTGTCAACATCCTGGTGCTTGGCCCAGAAATGGCAATCATTCATATAAACATTCATTACTAATGAATGGCAGGATTATTATGAATTTGCAGCAATGGCATGGCGGTGGTTGTGAAATGTGTCAGCTATATGATTTACAGTGCACCTAATGCAGTTCATCCAGTGTGATTCCACATCTTTACCAAACAGTCACAACAATCACAGGTTAACACAATGGTAATGCAATGATGTGGGCATACATATTAATAACTGACAACCCACACATATATTAAAAAATAACTCACTAGAAATCCAAAATATTATATTATATATATATATATATATATATAAAACCTTGTATACCATGCAGACTCCCGACTATTTCCCTCAGCATGCTAATTATTATACGGAGAAGAATATCTGGAATATCTGGAATGAAATAAACAGTACATTTTATTGTCATTATAACTACTTTCATTATTGTTCACATGCAACATTACAGATGTGCACATTCTGAGTAGCTAAATACATACATAATGTATAGGCATGTTTCAAACATAATTTGGGGCTAATAA
>JABWIB010001232.1:32007-61534 GCA_016617825.1 Platyplectrum ornatum
CACACCCTGAGAAATATAAGCCTGGTACACACACCCTTAGAAATATAAGCCTGGTACACACACCCTCAGAAATATAAGCCTGGTACACACACCCTCAGAAATATAAGCCTGGTACACACACCCTCAGAAATATAAGCTTGGTACACACACCCTCAGAAATATAAGCTTGGTACACACACCCTCAGAAATATAAGCCTGGTACACACACCCTCTGAAATATAGGCCTGGAACACATAAGCCTGGAACATGATCCGGGAGGACGCTGTGTATGACATTATCACAATGCAGGATGCCTTATTCTCATATGCCTATGGATCCAACAATCAGAAAGTTATTTATATTGTAAATGTCCATTATGATTATAAAAATTAGCAAATTAAATTAATTAGTTTTTCTGTCCATTATCATTTTGGTCATTAAAGAAAAACATTACTATTGCAACATTATTGAATGTGTGTTTTTTTAACTGTGCTTCTCTGTGTAGATAATTTAATATTATGAACAATGTCATACATGAATGTTTGTCCATTAAATGAAAAGTTAAATTGTATAAATATTTTTTTCTGTACATTAGAAAAAAAATACAATGGCATAAAGTAGTAAATGGAAGTAAAGCAATGCAAGGGATTTTGCCGTTTCCTGGGCAACATGGGTCATAGATTAGAAAGATCACAGCTGACAGAAGACCTCGCAGAGGCAAAAACATCTGAAATATTATCTCCGAGCACTAGAATCTCAGCAGGCAGCTAATATGTTTTCAGAAAGAAACCCACCACGCTCCCTCTAGAATGTATTCCCAATTGAGATAGGGACATTAGAATAGTATGTGGCTTGAAAAACACTGTATAAACAAAGTGTATGTATGAGTAGAAAGTGCCTTTAACTGTATAGAAAATAGCATCATAGAGATTTCCTTCTGTTATCTTCCATACTGGGATCTTTCTTCTAATTGGAAAATATGTATAGTGTAGACGAAAAGTGTGTGTCCACAAGATATTCATTGCCTATCCAAATTTCCCCAAAAGAATCATACAGGCTGATAATTTATTTAAATAAATATATACATTTATGGCTTTCTTTACTATCCATATATCATATTGTGCACATAAGGCAAAATAAGGGACTTGATTTAAATATAATAAGAATTTTACTTGGTTAAAATCACATCTTCTTAATTTTCACAGATCGAATCCTATTTAAGTTCTCTGAATGCATTGTTAAGTGGAATGGTGTTGTATGCAAAATATTAATATTACAGGCCCATACTGTACAACATAAATGCTTTCTGGCCCCTGCCATGTGGCCTTAATTTTTGTACGGAATAAAGGAACACCCCACATATTAAAATCAGATCAATTTGGTATAGTGAAACTATGTGGCGCCTTATAAATAAACATTTATAGTACTGATAATTGATTGTACATCCTGCTTCTTGGCGGATGCAGAATTCCGAATGCAGCATGAGAAAATCACCCGCTGTAATTACATTTGGATCAGGCCTATGTTTATGATCTTGGTCTGGTTAAAGGGATTTGGCTGAATTATAAAGCGCAACAAGATATTAAAAAGGCAACATAATCTCATGACAAATGTGTATATCTTGGACTCTTTGTTTTATTTCTACCTCTTAGTGAAGTGGAATAGGTCTTGCAACAACATGTGGACAATAAACATCATTCTTCCATGAGATCCTGCACAATTCCTGTTATCTGCTTTAATCCTGTCACCTCCAGATAAGAGCTAACCCTCTAATTCATTCCCCAGGTGTCCTATGTTGACATGCCCCAAGCCAATGCCTCTGCCTTTACCATGCAGTTCTGGAAAATCCCCACAGATTTCATACAATAATACATGCATTTCAGTCCTCTTCTCCTTCCTGAAAACTAAAGTCTCTTTATTTGTAAGCAAAACACAATATATACTGTATATATATATATATATATATATATATATATATATATATATGCATATGTCTAATGCAGGCACAGGGAGGAAATTTACCAAGCTTCGAGATGGTCACTTTGCCATGGTGCATTAAGTTTCACGCGAGATGGCCATTTTGGCATTTACTGAATGTTGTGATGGTCTAAATACACAGAATAAGTTTCTGTCACCAACATGCTATTTCAATCTTGCCGTGTCACGTGTTTACCATGACCGACATAAAAAGGTGCGATGAGTTCTCAACATGGCCATTTAGGAATTTACAAAGCATCAAGTTTCCAAATCATGCAAACTTGCAGAGTTGTTTAGCTTAAATTTAAATCACCATTTCAAAAACAGGTGCGTTTCCCATGCAAATTGGCCCAAATCGACCAGTATACTTTATCTCCTTATGGAAAAGCGTATAAATAGTAATAGAGATACAAGTTCAGAATAACAAAAGCTACAGTAAATTAAAAATACACTCATGCCCAATGGACACGAACATTTTAAAGTTAAAAAAATATGTTTCTGTTAAAAATTTGTAAAAGATAAATTAATAAATGCAGAATATAATAAAATGTTAATCTACTCAGAAATCTATTTAACCATGTTCACACTAATATTTATAAAATAATAATATTTGGCTGGTTTTTTTTTGAGGCGAGACCCAGCAAGAAGCATCGAGATAAAATGCCTCATGGGACTGTAGTTTCCCAATTCTACTGTTTATCTGTGAACTTGTCAAAGTTAAAGTAGGGTCTCACTCACACAGAGATTCATTGGTGATAAATATCTAAAACTCTGTCTCTCTCTCCTCCTATTTTCTTGAACTCTGGTTGATGTCATCCTGTCATTATGCTGTTTCTTGTATGGTGCATTCTTTTTAGAATGTGCCTCTAATTGTGTTTTGCTGTATTTGTTTTATCTCATTGTTGCTGCATTACTGCTTTGAATCTGGTTTTCTCTGCTATGAATTTGTTGCTGCTGTATTTTTTATGCATTTGCTTTCTGTATTTTCTGCGCATGTCTATTAAATATTATTGTTAATTCTTTAGCCACAAGCCATTGGACAATCATGTATTTCCAACTTTCACAAACTATGCAGAGAATGCCGAGTTATCGAAAACAAACTGATAAACATGCGCGTCACCCAAGAAACATAATACTGTATGGATATAAAGGCATAGTAGAAAGTAAATATGGCACAGAGATGGAGACAAGTTATCATGAGAGTGAAAGTTTATATTTTCTTTTCTTTGGTGACCTGTCCCTTTGTGGGCATTGGTATTTTTCCACTGGAACTGTTCTCCTTCTCTGGATTCCAGAGAGCCGGTATACACTGGTATGGCATGGTATATCGCTACTTTTTCACCCACTAAGCTCCGTCCCACCGTTTAAGCCCTGCCCCACCTGTCCTTGGATTTTGCAATAAATGCCCCCACTTATAAATACCCACTTCGAGCCCTGGGCCTAAATTTAGGAACTTCAAGCCCAGGTCATAAATTTACTAAGCAGGGATGTTGCAGGGAGAAAAGTGGGGATGTTGCCCATAGAAACCAATCAGATTTGAACTTACATTCTCCAGTATGTAAAATGAAACTGAAAGCTTTAATCTGATCGGTAACTATGGGCAACATCACCACTTTTAAGTCTCCCTGCAATCTCCCTGCTTAATAAATTTAGGCCCTGATCTGAATTTTTTTTGCCCTGTGACTAACCATGTAAGTATGATATTTTGATACAGATAAATTAAATATGGCTTTTACCAGAAGACTTGGTAAATAAATATAGTAGTATGTAAGGGTGTTTATTTGGGCTCCTATGGCATGATTCCAAGAGTTGAATATAAACAGTCTCCAAGTTTAACTTCAGTGTTAAAAGGGAATCAGGATTTCTCTTAGCTTTATATCGTTTAGCGAAAGAAACCCTTTAACCTACGACAGAGCTCCATTGTTAGAGAACAGTTTAAAATGGACATTTGCCAATTATGACATCAGTTCAGACAAACACAAAGACAGACATTGTTTAACAACTGCTAACGTTACTCCCGTACATTGCTTGCTGTAATCTTCCTTCCTTACAAGTAACAAATCCAATAATTCCTTTCAATTAGATGACTCATTTATTGGAATTTAGAATGTTCATAAGACTGGATGCCAAAGCCAGAGAGCAGATCAAGCACATATTTTATAAATGAATAAAGTGTCTACCAGTCTTGGAAATTGCAGTCCATTTGCCAGAACATCTTGCTAATTTTAAAACACATGTATTTTAAACCAAGCCTAAAATATCTTAAATATTCTGTAGATTACCGTCTATTGATCTATTAATTGTACTATTCATTGTATGCTCTCTATTATGTTCTTTCTCTGACTGTCATTTGGTGTAGCCATAGTTGCTGTCTAAGCGCTATCTGATAGTGTAGCTACAATTAAATCTAGAAACAAAATGACTTTTACTTTGCTTTAAATTCTGAATAAGTGATCTACCTTCTTCTCCTGTTCATTTGCACATATTCCACTAAGGTCAAATCCCAGTCAAGCACTACGATGTTATGTTCTCTTCCCCTATCAGAAGCATGTGCACATTTAGATGGTAATGTTTTGTGTGAATATTTTCTGTTAATTGAAAATGATAAATAAACAACATACATAGCCAAAAGATGAAATAATTTCTATATAAAATATAACAAAATCTGGGCATCCACTAGAACAATATGGATCTAGTGGATATTGGTGCCGGAAAACGGGGCGATTTTCCTTTGGGCACCATTCACTACAACAATATTGTTCTACTGGTGTCCCCCAGTGGTTCATCAATGCTTCCTCCCCTGCTGGAAAGGAAATACTGCTGTGAGTGACAGGCGGCCCGTCCAATCAGCTGGAGAGGAATACTATGCCTCTCCGGTGCCCAGCCACAGCTGCAGATAGGTATTTTCATTTCATTACTTTTTTATTTTACCTTCTTTTTACTTTTCTTTGTAAACAAACAACATCATTGATCAATCTGGAATTCCAATTGATCAACAATCTCGTTACAGCTGTTTTCTTTTTATAGTGGACACACACTAGACGTTTCTTGAAATAGTGAATTTGGGCAAAATCTTTCAAGTGGATGACCAGCTAAACTCAAATAAAATTTTTATCCAATTAGATATTTAAAAAAGCACCAGTTTATTATTGACAGTCAGTGCGAAACATGAGCAAAATTTTCATTTATGAAGTGATCACAAAGTTAATCTTCAGGGGGTAGATTTACTAACCATTGATTTTTTTCCTGTGATTGAATCACATTGCTGCACTTTTTTTGTAACAGAAAAGCACACATTTACTAATGTGTTGTTTTCTTCTGCAATTTCAATTCAACAGCAATAAACAAGAAGTGCCAACATAGGCATGTGTATCAGGTCATGCTGGCACCTGGCAAACCAAAGGAACACAGGATTGCACTGGAGACTTTTTTTCCTCTGTCTGGATCAGACACGTTATGTTAACAGTAGTGTCACTTNTGCTACCCTGAAAAAGTATCATTAACAAATAAAGCATAATTAACAAATAGTGTCATTTAACAGACTTAGGGGCCGATTCAATCCACGTTTTAGACGAGAAAAAGCCGATCATGTGCTTTCCCGCATCTATTACGGTACCGTATCTTTTTATGTGCGGTTCAATGTACCGCAAGTTTTTCTCCCTTATGCTAGTTGAGTAAGGGGGAAAAACATAGAATCGGCCCCTTAATTTGAGTTTACTTTATGTTTATTGGATTGCACTTTTAGTATTAAGAAAAATACTCCAGTGGTTGTAGTGGAAATTTAGAAGTGGGGGTATGGACATTTAGAAGTGACGGTATGGAAACACTGAATATAATAGAAGTCAATGGAGATTTTTAGTATTTCAGTTACATCAGAGGAAAAAATGCCGGTATGGCATACCCCCATATACACCCCCGCCCTGGACCACTCATTATACACTGTGCACATAGCTCACCTACTCGCCTATGCTATATTTCATATAGATATCACTGTTAAAATGTGCATGCTAAATGCTTTTCTAAATGAAGCCTACACTAAACACTTGCTTAAAATCATCTTTGATCCATAACTTAATATCAAACACTTTTTTAAAGATGTTACACAATATGGTGGAGTGATTTAGTAATGATTTTTATGCTTTGATTTAAGAGTTTTAATGCTGCCCTGGGGTCCACTCTCCATGATGTCTCAGCATGATTAATGTTTTCACTACAGGAACATAAAACAGTATTTAAATAAATAATAGACATATAAATAAAGTTCCAAAACCTATTGTAGTAGCGTCTGCTACAATGTGATGCAATATGTAAGGTAACAGTGTAAAATGCTAATAATGAACCGTTAAGGTATTGGCCAAATTACAAAATACATATACTATTATACTTTAGGCAAAATCATTTCCTCCAATAGAACTCTATCTTCTGTGCCTTGGGGATATTTGAGATTTAGCAATCTGGCATGTCTGAATCAGTTATGTATGTTTTGTATGTCCTGTGGTTCAGTCCCTATGTGAAAGGTAAATGACTGTCAAAACTAAAAAACCACTCAAATTGATATTTTAAAATGAAATGCAATTTCTAAGAAATGTGCTGTAGACGACAAACATAATACTTCATAATATGGCTCATATTGCTTATTGTTTAAATAGAGGGAAAGCATACAGAAAAGCCTCTGACGGATCAATATAATTGTGTTCTCGGTGTCAGAAATGAAATATTTTGCTCAGCGGTAAAACATTTAATCATATGGATTGGGACAGTATTGACATCTATACTTTTATAGAGCTAACAAATATGAAAGCTGAAAGTGCTGTAAGCATGTTTTTCAAATCTGGTATGTGAAAGGGATAAGCAGCTAAAAGGTTTGTGAAAATAAATATATAACAACTCTAGTGGGATAATAATGAACACACTTGCTGTAACCAAAAACAGCGGTTTAAAATATGCTTTATTTAATATAGTTGTCTAAGGAATCCTAGAACAGATCCCTGACAAAGTATTATGAGACTTCCATGTTTTATCCCCTCCCTTAAACCTATCCTTTCCCTTCTAAGCTTTCCCTCCCCGCTAGTAGTGGCTGTCCTACACTTTGGGCGAGGATCTAAAATGCGTCAATTCATGGAGCTTCGTGGCACTGATCTCTGTAATCACCTGTTGCCCTAATGAATAGGTATGTTGCTGGAAATTGTTTCTTTTGGCATACTTAGCCATTCATTATTAAATATTTCTAAAGGATAACATTGTCGAAATATGGACAGCCAACAATTAACTGTTGACTGTCCACATGTCGAAATAGTGACTTACGCCGCAGCGATAGAATCCCATTCAGATATCTCAAATCATTGATGGTTCAGTTTTGCTTAGACCATAATTACCATTTCACCTAAATCTGAAGAATCTGTGGAAATGTAAAACTTTTTGCTGCTAAAATTATTTGTCATAATTTAGCTTAAATATTATTAACTTAGCCACAATAATTAACTTTGTAAAAATAAGTAGGCACATGTAAAAAGTGAATATTAGATGACTCAGTCTCTTGCAATAAGATTTTCTTTCCCTACAAAACATAAGAAGCAGTAAAATTGTCTTTATATCTACCATGCTCCACGTTTATTTTACACATGGTGAAGGGTTATTATATTTGACATATACAGTGTAGCAAATCATGATGTGCAGAACAATCATTGCTATTCAAAGCCACTAGCACGTCATTCCTCTTGAAAAATCATTGAGGACATGNTGGAACCACAATCTTTAATTTTCAACCAGCATAAAATCATAGTCAATATTTTCTTGAGCACAGAGGTGTATGAAAGTCATTGTGATGAGTGTTCAATATATTCATTGGACAAAGCAGGAGACTCTATGATAAACATAACTTAATTCTTCTCAAGTATCATAGTGAAAACGAATGGTTTGGCTCTGTATAGAATAATAAGTGCTGGCATTGCTTTGTCCAATGATGGTATTGATTAATGCCCTTTTGGTACTAACTGTATGTGGTGATGATTACCAGTGACCTGAAAGCAAATTGTGAACACTGGCCTGCAGAGTATTCCACTATATCTGCATTGGGCTATACATTTTTGCTTAGAACAGTGCAGAATTGGAGATTTGCTAATACATTGCACAAATACAAAATGAATGAATGAACTGGTAAAGTGTGATTGTGTCTTTCAAGAGTAAAGCTGCCCATACACTATGCGATAAATCGTTTCAGCGAAATCGGTGAATTCGGCGAAATTTCGATTTCAAACGATAAATTGTTCAAGTGTGTGGAAATGATTTTTTTTGGAAAGCTGCCAAAATCTGTTGAAATCACAATTTAAGTGTAGTGCAGATTTTATGGTGTGCATAAACTAGATTGATGAAATACGCTTAAATTGTACAGTGTGTGGGGAATGCACTNANNTTTTATAGTTCTTTTCATTANGAAACTACTGTCCACTCAAATTTTGATTGCATTTCTGACCAATTTAAGCGTGTGTGCATGGAGACAATTTAAGTGCCTGTTTTTTTTTAAACAAACTTTCTTTTGATCGTTCACTTACATGATAATTTTCGTGCTTAACAATTTATCGCATAGTGTATGGGCACCTTTAAGGTGCCCATACACTATGCAACTAATTGTACGATTTATCTTGAACGATTTATCTTTTGAAATCGCAATTTAGCCGATTTCGACCAACTTGTTGCATAGTGTATTGGCAGCTTTAGACTTGGTTCAACAAATGGGCCTAAATTTACCAATCAGATTCAACATCACATTCTCCAGTGTGTAAAATGAAACTGAGAGCTTGAATCTGATTGGTTGCTATGGGCAACATCCCACATTTCAATCCCGCTGCAAATCTCATCACTTTGTAAATTTAGACCCAAGACTTCTATATGTGAAACTGATGAACTTTTCTAAACCATGTTAAACATTTCACTATAATTATGCAAATATCATAACATCAGTACATCTTCTCCATTGCAATAACATTTCCACTGTGCACTTTTTGACATTGCGCTGAACTTTCATTAACTATGCCTAAACAAGCCTTATAACTAAGTCATTAACTGTCATAATCTCACCTTCAGACACTTGTAACGCAGTTTATTTCCAGTGCAAAACTCACTTCAGAATACCACTTTAATATGGAATGAAATTATATATTCATTAACATACCTGTGTGTTAAAGAATTTGTTTTGTATACAAATCACCAGATTAAATAAAATAGTCATTGAAATGGGATTAAGAATATTAATTTATGAAAAATTAAATGAAAAACTGAACAAATGAATAGATGAATAAGTAAAGTGTGATTGTGTCTTTCAAGAGTATTATCTCTCTAAACCATCCCAAACTATTACTTCGTTAACAATTTCAAAACATTTTCTATTTTTTAGAATTTATTTCATCTTAATTTTTATTTGGGTTACAACAGAACACAGTAAACAATGATAACAGACATAATTACATCAGTGTACAGTGTACCAGGTCAAAAGGAGCAGCTTAACTGAACTACAGTAAAAACATCTATTTGGCTTTTAAAAACTACACTGCGAGCTAAAATGTCGACAATGACTAGNGCTAGTAACGCTAACCTATTAATAACTGATGGTTTCCTCATGAATACTTTCTGACTCTATCTCTAGACTATTAGAGACTATTAGAATATAGATTCTGGGACGAGTATATAGATTCAAATAATGAATATTTTTTGTTTCATGTAAACATTGTTGTTTTTTTTATAATTCAATATATCCCCACCAGACCTGAAAGACTGTTTCATGGATAATTCTGCTGATCAACTGACTACAACAAAACTTTTTCCTTATGGCATCTTTCAATAATCCTCTGTGCAACTTAAATGCATTATAATTCCCCATGAGAAGCTCCTTACGGCTGATGAAGATTTACACATCTTGATCCTANTAGACGATAAAGCCTGTTCCATGAGTGCAGCCTTAATTTCAGACTAAATGATAATGCCGAATTTATTTAAAAAATATATATTTAAATGATATTTATTAATCAGCTTTAAATGTGTACAGTGGATTTGAATGTAAAATATTTGCTTGTAGTAGGCACGGGAAGTGCACAGAAACAAATTTAGCTTGGTCATGAACTACAAATGGACAGAGCAAACAAAAATACTATATTAACTACCTATAACTACCCATGCTGACTGCAGTTTATTTAGTTTGCTATAATTGGTTTAAGACCAGAAAATTTACAGTAAATTTACTAAAGTGTACAAATAGAAAAGTGGAGATGGAGTGGAGATGTTGCCCATAGCAACCAATAAGATTCTAGGGCCTATATTTACTAGGTAGGGAGATTGCAGGGAGATTGGAAAGTGGGGATGTTGCCCATGGCAGATTTGAGTTCACATTCTCCAGTATGTAAAATGAAACTGAGAGCTTGAATCTGATTGGTTGCCATGGGCAACATAATCAATCTCCCTGCTTAGTAAATATAGGACTAGCTCTGTTTTTTACATACTAAAGAATGTCATCCCCACTTTTACTAATTTTTCTATACCACAGTTTAGTAAATATAGGCCTATGTATTTTTCTTACATGCTGAGTGAGACGTTTCATCCAGGTATATATTTGAACCAGGCGCTGGCGATTGTATTAATAAAATGTGCAGAATAAAAACCATGCTAGTAGGATAATTAGCTACTGACCAAACCAAATCGAATAGTCTGCGTCTGTTAGGTCTAATAATTGTTTAAAAAATTTAAAATGTTATGTAATAAGATGGTACTATATATATATAGTATAGGGTTTATATATATATATATATATATATATATATATATATATATATATATTAATAAATAACTGTATACAAATGTTGTATATAGCTGAAACTAATAAGAAGAGAAACAGGAATACATTTCTGCACTAAAATACTCCTCTTTAAATCTTTATAAAGCACCATTTCTGAGTATATTCTGAATATGTGATGTTCTACAGGCAGGTAAGAAAAATCCCCCTGGATCAAACTTGATCAAATTAATCCAATTTAAATGCTTCTGACAGAAACTATGGACAGAATGGGAGGAAGATTTAAGGCATATAAACCAAGGAAAACTGTTTCATGTGATATAGAGCTTACATTTTTTTCTGTTTCCATAGCAACAGCTAAGAAATGTTTCATAAATGCACATTTGAATGTGTTGTGGTGTTATTTGCATATTTGTAAATGAAAACACACTCCGACACAAATATATTTGGATGGAATATATTTAACATTACCTGTAACGCAGAATATGTTTCTTTTTCATTTAAATTTTTTTATAAATCAAACAGAAGGGAAAGAAAGCCACCAGGCCATGATATAAGAAACAGTTAAACCTATACACCGTTACCATATAAACGAGCTGGCCGATATGTATGTGCAGATATTATTAACAACCCTGCAGTACATGCAGTACATGTTTATGGGGAAGTCTATCTTATAATTACATTGGTATGATTATGGTGTATTATGAAGGAGTTTCTAATAATGTATATTGCAGCAGAAAAGTTTTAATGCAAACAGTTGCAGTGATATCTGTTAAAGTTTGAGTAAATTCTTCCATATTATTTCTTCTTATGAAAGTGGCCGGTTGTTCAAGACATTAATATTACAAATACAGGCCAGCAGTGAATGCAGCCAGCCCTTTGAAATGACTCCAACGACTCGGCATCACTGAATCCCCAGGGCAGACAGGGAAGTTTTTCCCAACCACAACCCCTCTCCTAATTCCTACCTTCAACCAATCTAACCTTAACCCTCCCGTCTATGCACCCTATCTTCCCCACAGTCTATGCCTAACATACCCCTTCTCTGATTCATTCCCTCTTCGCCAGTCAAACACTAATCTTCCCCATATATGCTCCATTCCCTCCCTGCAGCCTAACCCTAACTTTCCCCATATATTCTCCATTCCCTTCACGCAGCATAACCCTAATGTTTCCCATCTACTTTCCATTCCCTCCCTGCAGCCTAACCCTAACCTTCCACATATATGCTCCATTCCCTCCATGCAACATAACTCTAATGTTTCCCATGTAATTTCCATTCCCTCCCTGCAGCCTAACCCTAACCTTCCATTTCTTGGCTTCATCCCCTCCTCTCCAAGTCAAACCCTAACCATCCGCATATATGCCCCATTCTCTACCCACAATCTAACCCTAACTTTTCCCATGTACACTCCATTCCGTCCCTGCAGCCTAACCGTAACCTACCCATTCTATGCTAAATTCCCTCCTCCCAACCCAACCCTAACCTACCCCTTCTCTGATGCATCCCCTCTCCCCCACAGTCAAATACTAACCTTCCCCATCTATCCTTCATTCCCATCCCACAGCCTAACGCTAACCTCTCCCTTGTAATGTTACCTGTGATGGTGGACAGAAGATCTTCATGAGACCTCTTGAAGACTCTTGGCTTCAAGAGTGTAATGAATGACAGTAAGCTGAAACATTTGTCATACTACTCCATTCATTACAAAAATGTCTACATATGTTCTATTTAGAAACTACATACAACTGCCATTTATGTATTATGTATTTCGAAATAGTTCCAGAAAATATAATAGAATTGTTTTCAACATTTGGGAGGCATGGAAAGTATGATTCAGACATCTTATTATCATTAAATTGAACTTACAAACCACAGCTGAGCCATGCTCCCAAAAACTGCTTATTGGAATTGAGCTCAACGAGAATATATGAAAATCATATTTTCTTTTTTTCCCCTACTTACTGGATGTGATTGGCAAACAATCAAAATGTACTGCAGTATCATCTAGAAATCAGCTAATCACAGCTATTTTATTTACCGTATAACATAGTTATCCACTAAGCATCCTGAACAGATGTCCTAATAATGGTCTTATCATTTTATCATTACCAGTAATAAGAATCTGTCAGGGGTCTGGGCTGCTGCAACATATCTTTTTTTTTTGTTTTGTTTAAAACAAATCCAAATTCAAACACCTTTTTATATCTGCATCCAAACGCAGAAAAGTAAATGCCAGTAAATTAAATTATTATTTTACTTTATTATTTTTTACTTTAAGTGATCATGAATTTCACTACAGGCTATCAGGTTTTAATGAAAACAATTGGATAATGCCAGTGATGTCAGTTTATGCCATTTACTAAGGAGTCAAGTTTGGTGGTTGGTGGGTGGCAACGAGTGCCAAGCGCCCCCCTCTCGTCCGAACACATTGGCAGCCAAGACCTCTGCAGTCATGGTAGTTATTCTAATATTGTTGTATTATTGTGTTAGCGGCAGCATTTCATTCTTTGGATTCAGAGATAATTCGATTTTTCATAAAACTACAATTGTTTCCCTGTCTGCACAGCCACACATTATGCTCAGGCATTGTTTAAATGGATTTTGTTCATTTAATAGGCTGTAGCACTATACTTCTCTTCACTTTTAGTCTATTCACATACCATTGCATGTTGCTGTATTTATTTTCAGTAGTACCTGTTTGTAGTTTCTGCTGATGGTTCTACTGTGCAAAAACATCAATAACATTCAAGCTCACATTCTCCAGTATGTAAAGTAAAACTGAGAACTTAAATCCCCATTTTTTTAAATCTCCCTGCTTAGTAAATTAAGACCCAGGTCCTAATCACCATTTGTAAGTGCTCCTCCCTGTTGATATATAAAGTAGATGAAAGTCACCTATGATTATAATGTCCCCTTATCACGCAATTTTTGCAATGTCTTGCAATATGACATTACATTTTTTCTCCTGGTGGTCTATAAATGATTCTAGTGTGAAGAATAGCTTCGTGGTTTCTACTGTTACACACAATGACTCTTTATCAAGGTAGGAAGTATTTAATCCTTTGTTCACATACATATATAACTCCTCCTCCAATTTTTCCTACTCCTAAATTTTTACTAACTAAAAAAAATTATAACATTAATCGTATAAATTATATAAGTACCAGGAATGTTTTTTTTTTAACATCATTAGATTTTTATTGAAAGAACAAAAGGGGTACAGAAAAAAAGAAGGAGGAAATTACAATGGGGGTACAAAGCAAGACATATTAATATAGTGCAACAGTAGAGCTTCAGGAGTACCACCCGGGAGGGGAGGGGTCCGACATGAGCATAATAATAAACACAGCAATAACCCTACAAAACAAGGTACAGAGCCACATATACAAACAAGTATACAAAGGGACTCAAACACCGCTATCAGGGCTTCACATAGACGCGGGGAGGTGTCCCCCCCAGCAGGATCCCTAGACACAAACTCAGACCATGGGAGCCAATGGACTAGGTGAGAGGACATCGTTAAAGCACTAGGGACCCCTCTCGTTTCCATCTCGTAACTAAATTGGATCTTTTTTCCAATCTTAGCCATAACAGGGGGATTGGGATCCGTCCAGTTTTCGGCTATTGCAGCTTGCAATCAAAATGTGACCAAAAACATAGCGACTAATAGTCGGGTTGAGATCCCAAAACATATGTAGAAGGGCCANGCATGGGTCAGGGGGGATAGACACCTTAAATACCTTGGAGGCTAGACTGAAAACCTCTTGCCAGAGAGGATGGAGGAAGGGGCAGCTCCAGAACACGTGAGATCTCCCACTCGGCTGCAGTTACGCCAGCACATGTTAGAGACCGTCGCCCACATGAGGTGCAGACTAGCGGGAGTAAGATATAGCTGGTGTAAAAGCTTCAGAAACATTTCAACATGGTAAGTACACAGGGAGCATTAAAACACCTTAGACGACAGCTGAGACCACTGTTGCACAGAGAGAACCACCCCAAGGTCAGTTTCCCAGCGTAGCTGGGTAGGGGATTTAGTGGGCTCAGACGGGGCCACCAGCCAGGCATACCAGAATACCAGGAATGTTTTAATTGCACTATAACATTTTTACACTATCAAGATAATTCCTTATCATAATTGTCATCTATGTTGGAATTTGAACACATAGCTTTGAGATGTTATGTTACGAATCTCCTATTCTTCCATTTACCAGCATCTCTTGATTATTTTGCTTTACTCTCTGACATGATGTGGATATGCGATGTGTCAAAAGTAGCCGAGACGCAGCTCATTTTAATTAGTTATATCATTGCCCCTCTTCTGAAGTTAAAATTGTTCCTAACAAAGTTTACCCCCTTAAAATTTTAGTGCCCTTAAGGATGGGTGCAGGCTATGAAAACAACTTTCTGTTTTGCCAGATGGCATGGCCATGTAACGAAACAAAATACAGTATATTCTCCACTCCTAAAGTCATCAGATATTCCTGTCACATCTCGTTTTCCATTACTTGCTCTGCTCTCCAGCTCTCTAAGTAAAGCAAATGGATTGCAAAGGCACAATTTGTGCAACATGTCTGCACACCACTGGGACTCTCTGACCTTTAGTACTCACAGGAGTCCATTTAGGACATATCCTGGGGTCCCTCTGAGGGAATGGTAACCATCCTGCATATCTCACCATGCCATCCAACCGTCCCGCCTGCCTGCCAGCCACGTGGGACAGTCCTGATTTTGGGTGCTGTTCTGCAGTCCTGCCCATTCTGCACTTTGTCCCGATAAGGGGACAAAAATGTTTTTCATTTTTGTATTTTTTTTTTATAAGCACTACAAACAGGGGCACAGCTTGGGCAGTTCATGGGCAGAACTAGGGTGGGGATGAGTGGGTTAGTGCCCATGACATGACAGAGGGCCTTTTTATCCCGGTCTCCTCAGGGCAAATCTTAGGTACGTCTCGTCATGCAGCTTAGCTCCATTGACTGTAAATGTATGCAGTATCTGGCAAGCTTAGGAGAACTATGCTTTGGTAATATGTTACCACATAATTCACACTTGGCATTAAACTCACTTTGCAGCACAAACCAATGAGTGAGATGGTCCTATCCTATGGGGGGATATTTACTAAGCAGTGAGATAGCAGTGAGATTGAAAAGTGGGGATGTTGCCCATAGCAACCAATCAGATTTGAGTTCACATTATNCAGAGTGTGAAATGAAACTGAGAGCTTGAATCTGATTGGTTGCTATGGGCAACATCCCCACTTTCCAATGTCACTGCAATCTCACCACTTAGTAAATATACCCCCATAGATCTCACTCATTGGTTTGTGCTGCAAAGTGAGTAATATACCCCATAGATTTTGTTTAATATTGTGTTTAGCACATAAAACATGAAGTATTTGGTGCAAACATGTAAGTAATGTAAAACTACCAGGAATTGGTGGTCATATGGTAAGGTGGACATCAGATTTCGATTTAAAGTGCATAAAAATGCAGTCAGGTCTCCTTGAACCACAGGTTCTCTTCTCTTTATGATTCTTCGATAACATATTTTTAGTCCCATTTAAAGATCTCTCATTAGGAAATAAAAGAGGTTTTCACTTTCTTGGTGGGCTCGGAGAAAGGGAAACCTTTAGCCCCTTTATTGAAACTGCCTTGATAGCTAGTAGTTTCAATGAATGTGTTAGTTAACCTTTGCTTTAGAGCCATTTAAATATTTTACTTATTGCTGAACATGGAATTTCTACATTTCACTGACTGAAAATCATGCTTATGGGAAGTTATTAGGGAAACGAGCAATCATAGAATGACACTGGGACCATTGAGTTCTCTACTTAATAAAAAATTAAAGAATACATTATGCTTCAGAGAAAAATGAACCCATTCTCAATAGCCCTCAAACAATGTTTTACACATAACTGGTCACACAATGGGAATATATTATATTGCTGAGTCCTGTGAAATCTGCTTTATAGAAAAGCCTCTTCATGTACTGCAAGATGAAACAGACCTGTCTTATTTAATATTGACTGATAGGTTGCCAAGCCATGGAAATAGTGTTTATATATTAAAAAAAAACCTTTTCACCAATAAAAATCTGCTGCTCCTGTGTTACCTGTATATTTGTTATCAAAATGAAAAAACTCATGACATATACTGCATATTCCTTTTATTACAAACTTACGAATATACAAGTGCTGCCCATAGCAACCAATCAGATTCAAGCTCTCAGTTTCATTTAACATACTGCAGAATGTGAACACAAATTTGATTGGTTGCTATGGGCAACATCCCCACTTTTCAATCTCACTGCAATCTCACGCTTAGTAAATATACCCCAACATGTTTCTATCCCTGCTTCCCACTCCTAGAAGTGTGTCCCAGTGTTTTATTATTCCCATATTGCAATGAAATCTGGGTACATGTTGTCCCCTTTTCGTGCATAGGTGGGACACTGGGATGGAAAATTACAGATGATTTGTATTTTTATTAATGCCTATAGCGCATCTTTAGTCTAATAGCAGATTTATGAGAGAGTATGTCTGAGGACCAGTTTTGGACTTCAAAGTAAGACCTACACCAGGGTAAAATCCTGTTAAATTGGTAAAAGTAAAATTAAAATAAAGTTCTCCCTGCAAGCAAGGAGTAACATAAATTCATCATGGTTTTCCCCACTCTAAAGCTGGCCATACACTATAAGATAAATTGTTCCAATCTAAGCATTTTTAAAGAGTGGGTAAAACCATGACGAATTGCAGGGGGTAAAATGAATGTTAGTGTTTACATGCAGGGAGAATACTTTATTGTTGCATGTTGCACACAGATACTGACCAGCGTTACTGTTACACTGTTATTAGACATGTGCTAGGAAAATCATCTCTCACCTGTAATACTGATTGCAATTAATTCAATTTTCCTCCCCTGCAATTCAACATGGTTTTACCCACTCTTGAAAAATNNTTAGATTGGAACAATTTATCTTATAGTGTATGGCCAGCTTTCAGGTCTGAATCTGGTTGTGAGTTACTACTGAGTAGCTGTATTAGCCAACACCGCTGTCCAAGGTGCTGAAATACTAAGTTATTTATACTTAAGGAAGAAATCATTTTTGCCACTATGGTAACTAGAACAAAGACTTACTGTAAGTAGAAACATTTTATGACAAATGGTTTATGCTGGGATCTAAAACTGAATTTTTAGGATTTATGCATGAATCTAAAGCAGAATTTCTATGGTTTTAAAATTGTGGTAACTAATTTACATTGTCTCACATTATCTGCCTTGTGACATGTGACATGTCGAATACAGGTTCCCCTGTCCTTTGGTGATGTCCTTTCCTTTGTGGTCTTTTAGGGTATGTCCCCTTTCCTCTTTGGAGCAGATCCAGACTTATGAACTTACAAGTAAAATTATGAGTGGGCCAAACTGAATTGCTGGGGAGGTAAATTTCATCGGTTGCAAACAGAATTTGGGTTGAGACATGACCGTTGTGCTCATAAGTACGTGAGTCTGAATCTAGTACTGTGAGTGTAATCTAACCTACTGATAGAAATCCTTCTTATTAAGCAGTAATAATTCTTATAAAAAAAAATAAACTTTATTTAAATTAAATATAAAAATGTATAAAATTAACTAAAAACTAAAAGAAAAATATCTATTCTGCACATACACTAATAATTAAATAATATGAACACAAACTTCCCAAATAACCATTCAAAACTCAGTGTTAATTTTGTTTTGTAACCTTTACAAATGAAATTTTGTATTGAAACAATGAAAATCGCTTCATATAGTTATAGGAGATGTGAAGATAACTCGGCTCATAAATTGATTATAAGATCAACAAGGGAGCACCATAGTAAATAGTACATGGAATGTAATAATGAAAACAATGAGTGTTGTGTCTGCAGAGCCATGCTGCTCGGCCTTCATAAACGCTAAATATTCAGGGAAGCTGCAGTAACAGTGTGTATCGCATTCTATCAAATAAGTGAGACAATTTAGATGAGATTTCTTCAATAGACATTAAGCTGCTGGAGCAATTAACACTGTGCTTAATTTGTGAAAATGCACAAAATCTTTCTTAAGCAGCCGATTGTCACTCAGTTTGCTATCGTTTTCAATTACTTAATTTTCACGTTATTTAAAAGTGTTATTTAGCAGTTTAGCATACTTGCGGAAATAAACATTAAACAATTCATATGATAAATTTAATTATCTTGAAAAACAGTCAAATTGCTGGTCAATTACAGATTCATAGCCGTTTCTTGAATTAAATGCTAAGTACATTAATTATTATCCAAGTGAACATCTATCTATGAATAATAAGGTCCATATAAGGCTCAAGTTTTANTATGTAACAATCATAGAAGTCTACTAACACTCTCCTAGAGAAAATGATAATACATTAATTAGGATTAAGGCATCGGAGGGCCTGAATCACTGAAGACCAGGGGGCTCCCAGTATGTTGGGGGGTCCCCCTCTCTGTGCCCTCTTACCATGGTAATCATTCCCCCACTGCAATCCTCCATTGCCGCAACCAGTCAGGAGCTGGGGCTTCTTATTGGTCGTTCCCTGGAGATGGGGGAAACTATTGCCGGCGGCAGGGGGATCCTTAAAGAGGAATGTGAGAGGGAGGCCAAGGCACTCTCCCCCTGTGCATCCCATTAATCCGATTCTGGTGGAGCAGCGTCATAGAGTTACCATGAAATCAAATAGGTCCTATATATTATTAGATTAAATCATTATTATATAGGTACTGTTGTTTAGTGTTATGGCAATACCCACAGTGATTACTATATTTTTATTATGTTATTATGTTTTGATAATCATTGTTTTAGGTGACGTCTATAGCTTTCGGTTATATCTGCACTGGAAAGAGTCAGGTCAAATATAAGAGCTATAATGTATCTCGTTATATTATGCTTTTTATACAGGGTTTTAATATTCATTCCATCACACAGGATCATTCCTATATACTTTGGATAAGGTTACATCACTAAAGTGTGGGTGAAGTTACAACACTTTGAAGTTAAAGATGAAAGTGAATGAAAACTTCGCTAACATTGATGTCTACCAAGCTCTGGAGGTGGTAGTGTTGGAGGTCCTCTATTGCTTTAGCAAAGAGGGATTTTTTTGTGAATGCGTGCTAGACCTTGCATTTAACTGCACTAGGCAAGAACATTGCATTCATGGAATGATAATATCCTACCATCCATTTCAAATCGCCAATAACCAGTTATATTTGAAAATGTAGTATTCATACAACCTACAGTAAATAATGACACATTAATGGTTGTGCCTAAACACCCCCTATACAACCCCTTGTAGAAACTGTTACCTGGTAATCCCTTTAAATTGCTGTATCTGTTGGTGTATATATGATGTCTATTATATTTACATTTGTGTGAAAGTTTTATCAGATTGCTGCATAATGTTTCCATCACATCACGTCAAAAGCTTTTCATAGCAACCACATATGCATTCTGTGTGTATTATAGATCGATGTGTATTGTGGCACTACTGAAGTGATTCAGTCTAATGATTTACACAGTCTATCTGTTTCTGTATTTTGTATATTTTACATTCGTTCCCATTAGAAGTTATTTGCTCCTAACATTATTTATCTTGAAATCCAGTTCAAAGAAGGCATTCATTGGGTCAAGCGTAATTTCGAAAATGTTAATTAACATTTAGACATAACAATAAATATTTCTAACTCTTGAATTGAGGGAGGTCAGTCTATTCATGACTATCTTATTGTCAAACAGCAAATGATCTCTTTATTTCATGCATGACATGATCCTGTCTGTATTACATAATGTTGATCAGTTTCTGAGCTGTGAGTTTATAGCATTTTAAGTACACAAATGAGAAACATTCCCCGTTATATACAATCTTTGTTTAGACCACAATGAACTAGATCCAAACTTGCGTACTGGCTGGCATTTATGAGGGTTCCTTGTGTAAATGATGGGCTGTAATATAAAATATAAAACTCTCCACATGTGCACGCCAGATGTTATTAGTATGTCTATAACTAAATTTCTGTTTCGTACATGTTAGAGATATATGAAGGGCCAGGTTTGATCATTAGCATACCTGATCGGCATGCTAATGAACCTGGTAGGGATGTCTTAAGCACTTTACACACTGAACTACTTCGTAAACGCCTGTCCAGCTCTACCCAAGTACAAGCACAGGTACTTACAGCAGCCTTCATGTGTTCTCAAACAAGGACTCTCTAGTCCTTTCCTCTGATAATAAGAAACAATGGGCCTGAGTAATTTGTTGCGTAAGCCGTGAAAAAGCTGGTTGTGCACTTTTTCGCAGCTATTACGGTAGCCGAAACTCGCTCCTTTTTATACGCGTCTCTATAAGCCACAAGAAAAAAAGTCAAGTTTTTCCCTTACTCAGTTTGCAGCGATAAACAATTGAATCGACCCCAATGAATCCTCGGCTTAGCAGTCTTTTGTATATAACTGCCAAGCGTTAGTCCCAATCACTGGCAGTAGCCAGACAACACAGAAGAGCATCTATCTGGGAAGTATTTCCCAATATAAAACCAACATTCTCCATGGAGTTCCAAAACACATAAGTAAGACACCTGGGAGAAATATCCCTCCCTTCATATACTAAACCTTGTCACCGTACAACTATCTGTGAATTTACTTACCTTCATATGGATTTCCCTGATGTCTCTACTGTGTCTCCCTCTGTCACTTCTAATATAGCAATAAACCTTTACTGAGAATATTGCAGTCTAGAAAAAAGGTAGTTTCCTACATACAGGTGATGGGCTCTAGTAAGACTCAAATCTGTACAAGTTCATTACATTTATAAATCTATAACACATTCAAATGGCTTGAATAAATATTGAATATTTTTTTAATATCATTCTTATATTCGCCCACGCAAATATATCAATCATTTATAGGGGCATCGTGTACATTTGTGCGCAAGAAAAATGCATTATGCATTAAGTTTTGCAACTAAAGCCTTTGAGTATGTAGGAGGTTTCCAAAGTAATTGGACCATTATAAGATTTAGAAAGTAGTAATTTACTTACAAGAACCACATTTCACATTAACTAATAAAATATTAGCTGAAAATGGCATATTAAACATGTCAGATGTAATTCAGGCAGTATATATATAAATATATGTTTATGTTTCCGTTGTGCTCCGTAACTGCTCCAGTATTTATCTAACTATATGTATGGAAAATGTTTCCAGTATATTCTAATCATAATTGTGGAATATATTTATTGTGTACTGTTAAAGTGCTAAGCTAAATAATCTTTTCTCATGGTGACTGCAGTTTTACATTTAAGTAACAAAATCAAGCAGCTAAAATTTAATTATTGAGATCTTTGTTCTCCAACTTCTTTAACAATTTACAAATGGATGCAAGTGAAATATGGAAAATGATAATGCGCTAGTCACAATGTTTTATCTTGTTCTCTGCTAGTAGACAAAGTGCTGCAGAAATAAACAGACAGAAAATGCAAATATACAGCAAAATATACACTATATTCTTTTAGGAATTCCTTGGTCCTGGAATGTTGAGGTTACTTTGACAGATACCACCTACCTAATCTTTGTTACGGGCAAGGCCGGCGACAGGGGGGTGACAAGGGGGGACAGCTGTGATGGGCCCCAAGCTTTAGGGAGCCCTGTTACTAGTGTTATCATTATTGAGGGGGCCCCAAAAAATCTGGGTGTACCGGGGTATTGCTAAAGACAACATCTCCACTTTGCCATTCCCAGAATTTAGTAAATATAGACCCATGCTTCAAAATTTTGGGGGCACAAGGGAGACATACACTATAGGCTGGTGGTTTTAATGCTTTGGCTAATCAATATTATATGTACCTTACAATATAACAGTATATTAATTTAGAATGTAATATTACCAGGTTTACCAAGGAAATAATGTATTCAATGGCAAACAGGGTTTTGCAAAGGGAGTTCCCTAAACATGCTTATACTTAGCCAATACGCAATTAGTGTAGCTATCATTTTTTACTATGATAATTTTCTATGTTCTATGTCTTTTTAACTATACTTTATATGTAGATTGAATTTCCTCTTCACAATAAAAACAATGTGAATCAAAACCGTCATTGATTGGAGCAGTCACCCAAAACTGGGCTTGATCGGCACACAGTTAATGTGTTGTTATCAACCTGTGTTCTTTAGCAACAGAGAAATGTGTGGCAGGGATACATATATATATATATATATATATATATATATATATATATATATATACTTAGGAACCTAGATAACTGTTGTTTATGCATGTGTGTTAGTGCCATACATACTGTACTAAAACTTGCTGCTGTGACAATGCTAACCAATGATAATAATACAAAATAATAATAATAATCAGGGCTCTAAGTGGGGGTGTATATGGGGGTATGCCATACCGGCACTTCACTCACTGCTGTAATTGAAATACTACAAATTTCCATTGACTTCCATTATATTCAGTTTTTTCATACGATCACTTCTGAATTTCCACTTCGACCACTGATAATAATAATAATAATAATAATAATAATAATACAAAAATAATACAAAGTAATAATACAAAAATATCATACATTAATAATATCCACAGGATAATTATATGAATTGAACTGCAGCTTCAGTCTTGCCTGTTCTCAGTTACCATTTCAATGTATGCTATACATAGCCAAATGATTGAGTAACTACAAATGGGTTACAAAGATTCACAATAACATCCTGTTTGGCTTAAATGAGATATTAATCAGGGCGAAGCACACAGCTATTCTAAGCCGTTATCCCTAATAAACACCCTCTTGTAGCCTTTCCTTAGCTGCCAATCAAACATCATATTAATTCTGAAATGTGGCTCGATATAGCAGGTGCAATAAATGCTTGAATCAGACAAATTATCTCTTACTAAGCAGAAAAAGTGTTTTCAGCTTTGCCATTTTAGACCAAGTCAATGTCCTCGTCATGAACCTGACAATAGCTGTCATTTCCATGGAATAGTCTGAAATTGGAATGTCCTTAATTGGTATTCTGACCCCTGCTCTTAAGGATAATAGTCACCTGCTTGCTGGACCGCACTTTAATTTCTATTTTGTTTAAGGCAAACTAACAGCCATCATTTTCCTGCTACAAACACACAGTTTCAATCACACTGCACTAATTATTATAAATGAAGCATTGAGACTCGGCATTTAAGAGGTTTACANCACAAATGAATGAATTGAAAAGGTCATGGTTGTATAATGTGGGAAACCAGCTATTAAAAAACTATAAAATAACTATACCCAGACATCACATGCGATTTCAGTAAACATGATAACATTGATAACATTTGCGTCTATGTTCTGGTTTTTAACATACTTATAATGTTGTGTATTTGAGCGTAGACTCTTATTCTTCTGATGGTCATTTTAGTGTGAATAAATGCAGCCATTTTCTCTCGATGGACCTGTTGAGACTAATGGCCAAACCTGTCGCCTTGTATAAGGCAACTGTGTACGAAACTCCAGTTTTGTATGTTTTAGTTACACACTTAAAACATCTGGCACACACATGTCCCTTATTCCCTAAAATGAAAGAAAAGAGAGGTTGCCCATAGCAACAAATCCGGTTCTAGCTCTCAGTTTCATTTTACACGCTGGAGAATGTCATCTTGAATCGAATTGTTATGGACAAATCTCCATTTTTACATTCTGGGAGTTCTAGTGTATAAGGGCCTGTGACTGGACCTTGAATGGAATCTATAAGAACTCTTTCCACAATTTTCACTCAAGTCCTCCCTCTTCCCTTCATATCTATGCCTTTACTGCCCCACAGTGTTCCTGCTGCCCTCTACTCTCTTTACCGTATCACAACACCAACCGGCACAACTACAGTATAACTCCCCTGCTCGCGCCTCTTATCATCTCCTCGCGCCTTCCCGGTTCTTCACATGCCTCTTAATCTTCCTTGTGCACCACCGCTCTCCTCGTGACAACCCACCATACGCATGGCCCCTCAAATCTCCCTCCAGTCCATCCCCGCTGCTCTGACCTCCAGGCTCTATACGGCACACGCTGCTTCCATCATGCCACAGGCTGCCCCATGTTCTCTCTTTGTGCCAGGGCAGTACACAATAAACAGCTGGGGATAGGCTCATCATCAGCCATCGCTGCGCTGTATTTGTCAATACTTCTGTTGCCTAGCAACACTCCTCTAGTTCACGTGGAAACTATAATAACATGTTATTTTAGCAAAATGGTAGCATACTATAATAACACTTATTATGCACTGTTATAAGTCACCATATGTACCCTGCAGGAGTACTATTATAATATTAAATAAACCCCATAAAATGTATAATGTCCTGAGTGAGAGTATAACAATAACCAGGGATGATGTTACCTCAACAAAACCATGTTAAACTGCAGCGAATACAAATATTGATGTTTAATATACTAAATAACAGTATAAAAGTAAACGCAGTGAGCAAAGTATTCTCCCTGCATGAAAACATGGTTTCCCCCAGGTGTAACTTCCACCTGTTTCCTCATTTTGTTTTATTTTTTTCTCATGTGTGTGTGTGTGTATGCTGATTTTTAGACTATTTTTCACATAGCATCAGATACATTTGGCATTGTCTAAATTAGCATTACAACAGAAAGGAACATTAATAATTCATTAAAGGCATATTNAATTATGTATGAACAGTTATTGTTAATATATAATAGAACACATCTGAAACAAATACACAAAACATCGACTTGACTGGGTATTAACAGAACCTTTACTCTGATTGGGAAGTCAGTGTTCTTACCATGGTATTGGAAGATATCTTCTTCATTCATGGCTGCTCATGAACGGGTGCTCTCTTTACATGTGTAACTACGCTCTTTCTGTGACAGCCACATTCCTGTTCCAAAATTCATGCTCCCAATATTTCAAGCTGGGGGCAGGGGTGGGTACTGCACTGCTCCATCATCAAGGAGGGTACAGTCATGAACACCGGCACAGGCACTGACACAGGCTTTGGCCAACCCTTAAACTATACAATAAATGCAGTTTATAAAGTCCTTTCTCAGAAAAACCAAAAGAACAGTCCTTAGACTAAAAATTATGTTCATCTGCCTGAGTTATGCAAATGCTGGCAATACCAAATCAGATTATTGGGCAATGTGTGTCCAGTATCCAAACTTTTCCAGAAATTCTCAAACTTTGGTGTATAAGTCTTTTAGATACTCTTTTATATATTTGATACAGATGTGACATTTTATAATGTTTCTAAAATACCACCATGTCTCTGCATGTATGGCTGGCTACACCACATGGAGATTTCGGGAAATGTGTCAAAACGCTGCACTAATGTGTAACAGCACACAGCATTGTCCTATCATTGACAGTGGTTATTTTCTGCAATGATGCGCCACCTAGCTGTTACTATTGGAACTGCAGCTTTTCAGAGTTACTGACAGCATGGCATAAAAGCATATTAGTATGCTTTCAGGATACATCCATTTTGGAAATGCTATAAAGCATTACATCTGTACAGAGGTATCTGTAGGATAATAGGAGGGGGTTAGTATATAAGGTGATGTACTGCTAATTGCATAATATTCCAACCAAGATACAACAATTTTGGTCATATATTGAATGAAAATAACTCAATATCATGTTCGTCAGATGCATATTTTGCTCTATTTTATTCTATTTTTAGCAAACTGAAGAAAGTCACATCATTTGCCCAGAATCAAAAAAAACATATTTGTTACACAAGGAAATGAGGAATTGTTACAATAACACAAACAACAGCACTGAAATGTCCTGGGGTTTCCCTGTATACTTTTGTAAATCTTATTTTCAAATCAAAAGACTCGTGAATAAGAAATGTGGAGATGAAATAAAATGACAGAAAGACATATAATATGAAACATGAGAAGTAAAAAATAGGATAATAAACACTGCTATGAGCTCATTAATCTTTAAAACTGTATAAATAAAATAAAACGTAATCTATGGTGTGTTTTATATAGTAATAAATGTAGTTGCATGCTGGTTATAGACTTCATATTTGTTCACAAATATAAGCATTACATCTTTATTTGTACAATGTTTCAACCAACTTTAATGGTAGGAAAATTGGTTTATTTATGTACAGTGTGTGTTATGTTAAAAAGTAAAATAAGATCTGAGACAGAGTAAACTGAACAGGACAATGGTGTACTTTAGTATTGACTAATGTATGTGAGTGTGTGTGTGTGTGTGTGTGTGTCTGTGTGTAAAGTAAAGTGATATATTATACTTTTTCAGTAAAAGACTGATTACTACTACAACATTTATACAATATAGAGAACACTATATTTCACAGAACTTCAAAGTAAAAAAATCTATGAAAACCAGCATACATTTTTGGTGGCCTTACTTTAATTTTCTAAGACTAATGGATGGATCTAAACTCGCTCATAAGTTCAATAGTACGTAAGTCTGGATCTGGTCCAATGTTTTTAAGCATTACTGATATGTATTAAATATAAAGTCCCCAGAAGAATAATGTTTATACTATACATGTTAGAGTCTTCTGTGGCTTCATAATACAATGCCCATTCCCCCCTAACCACTATTATGTAAGTTATAGTANTTCTAAAATGCATATTGCAGATCCCCTAATGCTATTGATGGTGCCCCAAGTTAATTACTTTCCCTTCCTGCAGTCATGCAATACCTCATCTCAGTGGTAAAGAAGTCTAATTATTTTGTGCATGCTGTTTGGTGGCTAAAATGCCAGTAAATCTTTGCACATATCCAACATTTCTGAAAGCACCATTCAAGAGTCATAATGCTAGAAGGTTGCCACTGTGTTGATTGTTCCTTGGCAGTTTATAAGCAACTACTGTTTATATGAATTTAATTAAACTGTTTTATTCTATATTTTTCATTTGATCTCTTACACATAGAAGATATAAACCATAAAAACATATATAACACATAGGAAAACACAAAACAATCTGATCCACATAGCAACACCAGAATAGGAAAATGGAATATGGACTCAATTTTATTCATATGTGTTTGGATCAATACTATGGATATCCTTTTGTAAAGACACATGCTTTGATTGTTAGCTGTCGTTACAGTTAATAAGTGTTAGAATACTACTCTATTTCTCTGTTTGGCCAATGTATGGCGACAAATGTATGTCTACAAGTATGTTAGAACTACTGCACTGCCACCATCTATTGTGTGAAAAAACACCACTTGTTTAGTCCAAAAGCAGTCTTATATTTCACAGAACAAACTTTTTTTTTTAGAGAAAGCAGCTTATTTCTCTTTTTTCTGTGAATTAATGAATTCTGACTTGCCTGGAAGTGACAATTTGCTACTACAGGCAGATCACCATAGGAATCGGCTTTGATTGTGTATGTGTCTTAGAAAGCACTTGGAGGAAAAAAAACACTCACTAAGTTTCATTTTATGATTTAAAAACAGACTTTTGTATAAAATAAGTTGTTGTGGCTTTAATACAGAAATATAAGTCAGGGTTGCCCAATTACGGGTAGTTTTTCCAGTATCCTGGGAGAGTCGGCAAAACTCCCAGGACTGAACGAGATAGTGATTTCATATAAATCACTACCTCAGCCCCAAATGGTGCTATGTGTTTGCCATCCAGGGGTTGGTTTTAACATAAATCATGCCCAAAGCCATACCCCTATTGAGTCGGCCTTTGGTGAGAGAGAAACCAAAAGTTGGAAACCCTGAAGCAAGTATGCCATATACAGTACATGCCAGGTTATGTATCAGTTTAGTAACTATACGAGTTATATGGGAATGGGTTCAGGATGGGTGCAGTTTGAAAACCAAATATATAGTACTTTTAGTGGCTGCATGGTCTACAGATTGTAGATGCACAATATTATATGTTTTCAAACATAAAATAGCGTCATGGATGTTTTTCAAATGCAACCTCAAACCACAGGGAAAAGAGTTATCAGTGCAGAGGAGAGTGCAAACACAGTGGATAGTATAAACAGTGTGTAGTTTATTATAAATAAGGGCAGAAACAGAGAAAAGTCTGCATATTGTAAANATTCCAAAAATTTAAAATGAGTAAACTTTAAAAATTTATTCGGGATTCACCCTCTATAGCAAAGCCTCTGACAATATACTGGTTATAGCTGGTGGCATTGTAGAGATTGTTTTCTTTAGTGTGGCATAAATGTATTTCATTTTATTTGTATTCATTGAATGATCTGCAGAAATGTTAACCTTTGATTTTGGTTGTTTTTTGTTTAGGTATTTATGGAAAGATTTGGTATCACAGCAATTCTTATTACAGACCTCTGATAAGAAGCTTGTAATTAAACACTATCAGCCAGTTATAGTATAACATCACTGGAGATGTTTATATATTTATTTATTATGAGGCAATTAACAAACTTCTGCGTATTGAACAAGGCTAACTTTAATTGCATACCCCATTCCTATTCTACATAATAAAATATCTAGATTTAAGAGCTTCATTTTATTTATACTGCACATTTCTGCACTGTGAGGTTCATTAATTCATTTGTTCATTTATTAATGAATTTACTAACTTCTCAATCCAAATATATCTACTTTCACAATTAAACATACAACACCGTATACATTGCTGCAACCTGGTAAATGCAAATTCCAAATACATGATCATTCCTAAATTACAAAACTAATGTCTTCATAGACATAGAAATGGTTTTAACATTGTATATATATATATATATATATAGCTGTAGCTTTAACAAATGACCATGGCTGGGT